>PVJA010016977.1:0-29185 GCA_004027025.1 Myocastor coypus | reverse complement strand
AACAACCCTTGCCAAGGAAGCTTTGCTCACCAGATGGTCTCCACAGTGTTGATCCACCTGTATTGTATGGGAGGAGGGGAATCCTAGAACAGATGTTCTTAACATTCCAAGGATGCAGTTTGCACACAGCTCTGGGGATGAGGGCCCTGTCCTGAACTCTCTTCAGTCTTCTGACTTCTAACTTCGGGAATCTCATAACCTGGATAAGAAGAGCTCTGTTTTAACCTCCATTCACCCAGGACTACAGTTCAATGAGAGTGATGGCATCTTTGAAAAGAGGAAGCCTGAGTATGTAGTGCACAGGAGGCAGGAGAGAGATAAAGGCCTAGATGGAGAAGGAAGGTAAAATATTCAGACAGGACCACATGAGAGATCATCTGCTTCCTTCACAACCCCTCCCAAGCTCTGCACTTGAGACCTACTGGCCTCAGGTGCACCCTAATCTTTGAGATACTGATGTCTGTCCCGTGACGTCTAGCTTCAGCTGAGGCAGAGAACCTCAAGGGGATCAGCCCTGTTCTTTCAGAAGATGGCTCTGCAGGTGTGGGTAATGACAGGGTTCCCTCCCCAATACGAACAGTGAGAGTCTTCTTCTGGGGACAGTGCTACATCACATATATCCTGCCCAAGCCCATGTGCAGCCCAGAGTCTCTTCTAAGTAAAGTGGGTGGACATTGGAGAGATAATAAAGAGACCTCAGAATTAACTGACGTGGTTTCCCAGATGTCTCCTGGCATCCTGCCTTCCCTTCTTCTATCAGCACATCAGCCTGAACTTAATCACCTGACTATTTAGATGGTATGTTTGGCCTAAGGAAGTCAGGATATCGGATAAAGGCATGCATGGTTCTGAGCACTGCAAGAAATGAACAAGCCCAGCGACCAGTGCAGAAGGGGATGGGAAAGAGGTACATGGGGCCAGTCATGCAGGTAACCATTGATGACCTGAACTCTCCATTGGTGTACAGAGGAAGGGAGGCTCCCCTTCCCATCAAGCTTCTGTGCTCTTGCCCCAGTGCTGCTGCTGCATTAGGCAAGTGTTCAAAACAGCAGTGCTGAGGGAAAGAGACAAGAGTGGGATCAGATGTGACCTTATAAGTCTCTTGCCAGATTTTTCGACTGGAAGCCTGAGAGGCCACAGCAACCAGAGAAGACAAAAAGCAAAGAAGTCCTTTGGAGACCACCCTGGAGTTCTGGAGTCACAGCCTGGTGCCTCCTCCAGCTCCATCCTATCCTCCATATCCTGCTAGTGCTGACCTTTCCCTATTTTCTCTGGCAGGGACTGATGCCCTTGGCCATGATGCAACTGCAACTGCTCTCTGCTCAGGCACAGCCTGCGTGACTGAGCCACTGCTGCTCCAGCTGTTTCCTGTAAGTATACGGCAGGGCCTAACTGGTTCTTACCAAGAAAAAGGTGTCTGGGCCCAGAAGAGGGAAGAAGCAGGGTGAGGAGGAGCTTCAGAAAGTCCTAGCCCAGGGAGCAGGCCCTGAGGAGTCTTCTCTGGACATTAGACTTGTCCCCCCCCCCGAGCTGAGCACCATTAAGTCATTCAGCCCCAGACCTTCTAAGATCCTGGTGGGAACATGGATATCTCTTTCTCCTCAAATAGCTCAAGAAGAAAGAAGCATGAGATATGATAGGAACTCCCAGGCACTGGCCCTCGGGTCCTGACCCAGACATTTGCTCTCCTATCAGGGGAGATCCCTTGATGGTCTGTCTTCCCCACACCCCCTGGGTTGCAGGGTTTATGTGAGGTTCGGGTGTCTTTCTTACTTCTTGCTGCAAACCAAGTTGAGCAGCTTAAACTATACACACTGATCATCTCAGAGTTTCTATGGGTTAGGAATCCTAGAATGCTTCGGAGGTCTGTCACAAACTACGTGGTTTAGACTGAGGATGCAGTTTCATCAGAAAACTCAACTAGATGGATGAGAAATAGATTTGCTTCCACACTATTTATGCTATTGTTCAGATCTTTCTGAATCATTGAGGACTTCTGTTCCTAGTTAGTGACTGGCCAGAGGCCATCCTCAATTCCTGGTCACAGAGACTGTATATGATAGCCTGCTGCAAGAGGAAACACAGTCTTGTATCTGTCCACAGAAGTTACCTCCCATGACTTGTGTTGTATTCTACCAGTTAGAATATATGCACAGGTCATACACTGAAGAATAAAAGAGTAGGGCCAGCGAGATAGCTCAGGGGACTAAGCACCTGCATAGGCAAGCACAGGGTCCAGGATTCCATCTCCTGTACCACATGGCATGCTAGCCCCACCCACAGGGCATAGTGAGCCGACCACTGAGACTGGCTCATGCCTGTGATCCCAATGCTGGGGAGGCTGAAAACAGAAAGATCACTATAAGTCTGAGCTGCATAGTAAGACCCTATACCAAATACATAAATTTAAAAAGGAAGAGGAAGAGGAAGATGAGGAGGAGGAGGAGGAGGAGGAGAAGGAGGAGAAGAAGAAGAAGAAGAGGAGGAGGAAAAGAACATAAGGCAATGCCAGAAAGTGGAGAACCCAGGGGGTACATCCTAATTAAAGCCTGCACACCACAGGTAGAATAATAATTAGAAAGACTTTGTAAACTGTAAGATGTTGTTCAGGTTTAGGAGGTTGCTGTCATTCATTTGCACCTAATCACAAAAAGGAAATTAGCCACCTAAAATAATAGCCCCTGAGTGTGAAAATTTAAATGCTACTAGTACTGAATCCTCAGAAAAAGACACTTATATACACCTTCCTGGCTTATGATCTTAAAACCAGACTTCAGAGGTACTCTCCCATGTATGTTTTTCCTCACAATCACATTTACAAACTCACTTGTGTGTTGCCATCAATTTTAGAAGGCAGTTTCCAAAATGGGGTGACCATAGAGTGGCACAGCTGAGTTTAAACCTTTCACCCTCTGCACTGCCACACCACCCCCTTCCGGCCCACTGTGGAACTGAAAGAAGGCAGGCTGGCACAGAAGGCAGGGAAGTAGGGGTGCCTAGATGGTTTCTCAGTAACACTTTGTTCTCTAAAACAGCCTGGGAAAAATGGAGGGGTAGCTTTGATTTCTGGTGTCAGTATAGAAGGTCACATACATCTATTTAATGCTTAAACATATGAAGATGTTTGTTCATAGCATAATGGAACAGTAGCCTGGTGACCAATGGACCATATGCATGATGGTCATGGATATTGAATAATGAGAGCTTCCATATGGAAGGTAATGCATTTTTCCCCAACATTTTAAAATTGCTATTTTGCTGCAAAATAGAAACCAGTTAACTGTTGGTGAGCTCCTTATGTACCGTGAGGGAAAGAACCCTCCATACAACAGAACATCCATCCTCAGCATGTTCTGAAGGTGAATACATACATCAATTGACCTTTCATATTTAACATTATCTTTTTTATTTTATTCTCTTTTTTTTGGTCTTTTTTTGAGACAGGGTCTTGCTATGCAGTTGAGGCTGACCTTGAGCTCACTTTTGTAGCCCAGGCTGGTCTCGAACTCACACCAATCCTCCTGCCTCAGCCTCCCGAGTGCTGGGATTACAGGCGTGAGCCACCACGCCCGGCTCCGGCTTCTTTTTTATTTTAAAATTTAAAATTTGAAACTTGGTTGCGCTCTGCTAGAGGAGGTTAGATACACTGCCTATGTGTTTGCCTACTTGCCCAGTAAATTACATTTGCACTGACGTATGTATATAAAGTGCCTTCCAATCTTACAATAAAATAATAAAAGTTAAAACAGGCTGGGCACATCCCAGAGGCATAGGACAGGCCACCACTGCCTCCCCAGCTGCAGGTCGTGCCACAGGCCACCCTGCAACCTAAGCAGCCCTCAGAGGTGAGCTTATAGGGAAGTGGGAAGGATGAAGTGTTGGAATGAAGTTACATAAAGCCTTGCTCACCAGAGATTCATTTCCGTCCCACCAGTTACCCCAGGGAACCCCAAAGCATGACCCATCATGCATCTAGGCCGAAAAACTGGTCTTCACAGAAATGCACAGTTGAATTTGCAGACTGGATTGAGGCTGAGAGATACAATTTGCTGCCCCCTTGTGGTCAGAGTCATAACTGCCAAGCTGTGACATGCTGCATAGTGAAATGATTATCTTTTAAGTGCCTCCTGTGTGTCAGGGCATAATATATAATGCTACTAGGGGAGCAAGAAAAGAGCACAAGACAAAACTCCTGTTTTCAAAAGATTTGTCAATTAGTGGAGCCAAAGATATCCACACATGAAAAGTTTGCTAGGATCCCACTAAACCAGGATTGGAAAAATGGAACATGAAAAGGTATTTCGGAGTCAGAATTGGGCTTGCAATCAGTGGAGGCTTCTCAGGTCTTTAAGGACAGGTTGGACATGAACTGATAGAGAACTAGATATCGTGCTCTCCTATGGAAAGCCCCTCAAGAACTCCCATCTTCCAAGTAAATCCAATTCCCTGTCTTTCCGATTAGCCTCCCCAGCTCCATGTGAACCTCTGACCTGTCCCAGCATTTCCAGTTTCCTAACAGTTTGAGAAACCTACCCTCCCCACTTCATCTCCTACTTAGGCAGTAGGATTTGGCTCAAATATGACACCTTCTATGGAACATCTCCCCAGTAATTAGTTGCTGATACTAAGTGTTCTCCACCCCTGATCTGTGACCCTGGTCTTATACTGTATCATATGGAATACCAAGTGCCTTTTGGTCACTGAGCTGTAAGCTTCCTAAGACCTGGAACAAACGCTTTACTTAGGAGACAACAAAAGATGAAGACAGAAAGATAAACTGGTAGCAGGCATGCCAAGGGAATGAGGGAGGGTGAAGTCTTCAAAGCTGTGTCTGAAAGGGGTGTCCACATGAATGTAGACTACATGAATTATCCAAGGAGGCACTGGAGCATAGGAGGCATATGAACATACATGAAAAGCCAAATCTTGCTGGAGGTGCTCAGATACAAAACCAGGAAGTTAGTGAAGAAGGCAATGCAGTAGTGCAGCCTTGGGATGCAGTCTTTAACAGTCATAGGAAAAGAACACTGATAAGAGACTGAAAAGGGTTTGACGATTTTAAAGTTTGAGTACCTAGGAGTACATCCTATGATATTAAGCTAATGTGAAAATGACTAATCTGAAACCTTAAAATTCAGGTTCTGACTCAGACTAGTGGTGGGCCCTGAGATGGCACATTTCTAGCAGACCTAAGGGATGCCAGTGTCACTGGTCCACAGAACACATGGCTGCAAAGCACCTTTGCATGAACTAAGATCAGTGCCACTGGGTGGGTAAAGCCCTCTCAGAGTACAGTGATGGGCAGGTGATGTCTCTGGGTGAAGGAAAATGTGCCCCTTCCACATGAATACACAGGGTGCACAACTAGGTGAGTAGGCTAAAATTGGGCTCCAGCCCCCACTTGCCCTTCAAGGAATGAACAGCATGTAAACCCTTCAGGGTGGCTCATTAGAACCCCAAGACAGCTCTGAGGTGGGTTGCCCAACTAGAGAGCAGAGTGATGCCTTCAGCCTTAATAGGCTTTGAAGTGACAGTGGGACTTCCAAATGAGATGTCCACCCATGAGCACTTGAGGACACAGCTGGAGGCTTGGATTCAGAGCCAGTAGGCTTATTGATGAGGAACTGCAGACTAAGGAATAAAGTCAGAAGGTTTTTTTTTTTTTTTTTTTTTTTTTTTTTTGAGGTAACGCTCTCCTCCTAGAACCTTTGTTATCTGTCTCCTAGGTCACCATTCTCCTTACTGAACATAAGTATTCACAGTCATTCTTCCATCAATATGCCAAGTCCCCTCTCTTTTCCCTTGATCCTCATGTGACTGAGAGCCTCAGAAATCCTCATTCACTGACCTGGATAGCCTCACAGCCAGAGTTTGTCTCTATCCTATTCATTCAGCCCTGTCAGCCAGAACCAGTATCCTTAACCTGGTTGTAGCCTTCCAGAAGTCATGATGTTATGAGTTTTGGGTCCTATGCCCTGTAGCTGGTAAAGGGTAAGATAAGGGGAAAAAAATCAACAGGAACTTTTGACACTGGATAGAAACAACAGGCGGAGTTAGCATTCTTCCTCTTCTCTTCCCTCTGCAGCTGTATGCAACTCTACCCTGCCTTAGGCTGGCCATGCCCCAGCCCCAGCCTGTCCTGTCTTCAGCAAGCACCTGGGGGTCAGGGCTCTCCCAGCTCCTGTTCCTCTCAGGTCCCTCTGCTGTAACTGCACTGAGAGTTCCTCATGACTGACTACTTCTTGTTTCTCCACGCACATCTTTGCAGAATTTGATGGGGCATCGGGCGGATGACAGCGGGAACAGTTGTGATCACTGGTGGAATCCTAGCAACTGTGATCCTCCTCTGTATCATCGCTGTCCTGTGCTACTGCAGGCTCCAGGTCAGTTTCCTAGGTCTGCCAGAGGCTGCAGGCAACCAGCAAACCACTTCCTTATTTCAGGAGCAAGAACTGGGGACTCACTTTGAGGTCCACACAGCCCAAAGCCACAGGAGGTGAGCCAAGGAGCTGATGCAGTTCAGAAGGGAGCTACGAATCTGCCATTCACCTTATACCTTTGGGACACTCATAGCACACACTTGGGAGATACTGGGTCTTGCGCTCACCTCTGAAGTTTTAGGAGTGGTGGAAAAGCCACCACTGTGGGGAGACACTGAAAGTTGCTTCCAGCAGCTCCTGGCCCTGTTCTCAATATGCCGTGCGTGTTCTGCCTCCCCATCTCTCTTGGGCGTGGCCTGGAGTTAGTTCACTGAGAAATAGGAAGTTAAGAAAAGCTGAAGTATTGGCTTTGCAAAGCTGGGAGTATGTGCTTGGGGAACATAGGCAGGCCTCTGGTGTTTAGTTTATCCCCAGTACCACAAGATATTCAGTGGACTAAAGGGTCTGGATGCCTGTACCTATGCAACTCAGAAGTATACTGGGGCCGGGGATAGGGGAGCATACACAGGCTCAGTTTCCCTGTCTCCTCTCTCTAGTACTACTGCTGTAAGAAGAGCACTGAAGATGCAGATCAGGAGGAGGAGGAGGAAGAGGAGGAGCACAACCTTGCAGTCCACCCCAGAGGCCCCACCTGCAATGCCTGCACTTCTCAAGCCCTGGATGGCAGAGGCAGCCTGGTGCCTCTCACCAGTGAGCCCTGTAGCCAGCCATGTGGGGCAGCAGGGAGCCACTGCACCACTTGCTCTCCATATCGCTCCCCTTTTTACATACGGACAGCTGACATGGTGCCCAATGGGGGTGGAGGCGAGAGGCTCTCCTTTGCTCCCACATACTACAAAGAAGGGGGACTTCCCTCCCTCAAATTGGCGGTGCCCCAGAGTTACCCGGTGACTTGGCCAGGCTCTGGGCGTGAGGCCTTCACCAATCCAAGGGCTATTAGTACGGATGTGTAACCACTGAACCCCCGACCTGCACACACCAACACTGCTGCCCCAGCAGGAGCCATGGGGACAGCGGATGACCCTGAAATAGCCCCACAAGGGCTAACTCTGTTTCTTTGGCTTTTCTTGCTCCATAGAAGAGGGTTCAGCAGAATTTGAACTGTTGAATGCATGGAGAACCAGGGTTGGGGCTGTCTCCATCCCAGAGCCCAGAGTTGAGGCCAATCTATTGACTGATTTTGTAACTTCACCAGTTTTTCTGTTGGGACTTCTTCCCAACAAGCCCTAGTACCACCACAACCCCTCCCAAGAAGCCCAAACCCCTGGCATTGCAGGATTATGGAAACATGCACCAGGAAAAGCTAAGCAAAGGCTCCAGAGACTTTCAGAGTCCTTGGGAGATGAAGTGGCCTTGGCTAGGAGAAAAGTGGACAAAGGGCTAAGAAAAAAGTGAGGGCTACATATTCTAGAATTTGAGAGGTGAAGGTAATGTAAATAGGACTTCCTTGGGACTTGCTTGCTCACTAATACATGTCCAAGAGCTAATTTACAATTTAGTTTTTTACTTCAGTTATCAGTATTAGCACTGTGGCTGCCCCAGTAGAGAGACCAGCTATTGAATATATCACATCTGCATCTGCTCCCTCCTCATGGAATATATCAAGTAGACTTTATTTTTTTTAAAAGTGGACTTTTAAAAGGCCATGGTATATGGTTGTTAGTGGGGACTATATCAAATAACATCTATCTAAACTTGTCTCCTCTAAATCTTTCTCTTCCCCTACTTAGAAATCAGCTGTCTCCCACTAGAGAAACTTTTCCAAGTTTTGTTACAAGAGTTACAGAAGAATAACTACTTGCTGATTTCTTGGGCCCTGGTCCATTTTATTAGTGTTCTCCCCTTCCCAGGCATGCACACATACACATAAATCAGTCATAGGCCTTTGCCATTTTTAAGAGCTGCAGAGAATGGAAGGCTCCCCGGAAACCAAGTAGAAAGTAAAACTTGACATCCAAGCAGCAAGAATAGAAACTGCCACTAAGGTGGCAAATCCCACGACCACAGTCAGTTGGTATAGACAAAGCCTGGCATCTCTGTGGGCAGTACTACAGAGTAGTATTTGCCCAAATAAGCTCCTGTAGAGACTGATGCTCTACTTAAGCATCCGCCTATGACTACGGAGCAGAACTTACTTCACCACACTGGGACCAACAGGCCTCACTCCTAAGCACAGGAGAGGGGGATCCCATGGATTGGGTGTGTCTTAGAAGATAGATTTCATGTTTCTGCTTTCCCTTGGCCACTGCACTCACTTGTCTCCAGTGATGGACTCTATATTGCCGTCTTCCTCTGGTCTCCATTTCTGCTTAGAACACAGCAGCGACCTTATGCTTTTTATGTACGTAAGCTTCATAAGTGTTCAGATGCCTCTGCAGTAAAATATGGCTCCCCCACCCCAGGGCATGGCTAACCCCAGTCCATACCTGAATCACTAAATGCAGAGGATGGCACAGGAAAGGAAGAGACTAGGCTTTCAGCCAAAATCTTGATTTGCATTTAACAAAGGGTAGAAAGAAGCTGAGGGAGTGGGATGGAGAAGGGAATTCTCACCTTTTGCATCACCCTGTTTGGATCTGGAATTAATGGCCAGTGAATTAAGAAGCAGAAGACCTGCGCTCTGGACACATTTTGGTCGCTCATTATCTCTAGGACCAGTCCCTTATCTTCTCTGAGACTTCACTTTCTCCAGGGAAAAGAGATTTACCCAGGTGGATTCTCAGTCCTTCATGAAGTGAGGATCTACAGACAGGATCTGCCAGGCATGCCATTCCCTCTTGCCCTCATCCTGGTAGGTGCTGGTGCTCCTAGGTGTCTGATCTCGTGCACATGCATGTTTGCTGAGGAATGAAGACTGCAAGAAACAAAAACCCCCAAACCCATGAGATTTTACAGCAAAATCATTTTAATGGCTAGTAAAGAGCAGCATGTTTGTCTGACCCCCCTACTGAGTGCCCTCAAATGTAGCACTGATCTTGTTCCAAGAAGCAGCTTTAAATGGGCTCATAAGATCTGTCTCCAGTGCAGAGAAGAAAGTTAGGAAGCAGCTTTAACCCACCCATCCCACTGCCAGCCCTTCCTAGTCCACGTACAACTCCTTGATGAGTTGCTGGACTTGACAGCCTTCCCCACTTCCTGACAACCAGCCCAGTGCCTTGTCCTCTGCAATTCCACAGCCAATCCACCAGCCAACCCATGACCTCCCTCACCAAAAATAATACTACCATCATTGTCTCTTCTGCCTTTGGAAAAATCAAGACTATCACCTGCTTGGGGGTCCCAGAGTACAAAGCATCCCATGCTGTTGTGTCTCCAATTGTTTCTCCAGCTTAATTACTACTCATAGTCAAACTCTGGGTCCAATGTGTTAGAGGTAGGCCACAGCTCTTTGCTATGTAGCCCTCATTGCTCAGGGCATAGGTTCCCCCCCAGGCCCAAGATGGTCTGCTGGCCTCACTGTAGTTATGAGCGCCTCCTCTGCTCTGTAAAGAGGGAACTCACCCCACCCAACTACATTATCCTTTTAGCTGTGGAGACTGCACTATGGGACACTATTTGTACACTCTTTGAACTATATAAACAAGAAGAGGAGGAGGCAGGGCTGGGGAGTGCCTAATCCCCTCTGCTTTTTCCACCTCCACGTCACCACTACTGCTGCAGATTTCTTGTCTTGCATCTTTGATAATTTGGGAGTCACAATCAAGTGAATGTCAAAATAAATGAGAAATTTGAAATAGAAACTTCATGGGGTCCTGTTCTTTACCTGAGCACAGGATAGCTGGGCATGGATGTAAGAGTGGATACTTCAATACCCAGAATGCCCACATTTAACACCCACATGCACATATCTCTTACCTTCTCCTGCTTACGTTAACAAACCCCTTACCTTATTGCAGGATATACCCCATTGCCTAGTGAGTTCTCATCCTGAGAGGATTCGCCATTTGTTGGGAGAGGGGACTAAAGTGTGGTAGCAGTTGTCCAAAGACTGAAGTGGTCCTACCCATAATGTAAGCTACCCTAGGGAGCAACACAGGCTTTTACTCTCGCCCGCCCACCTTCTAGGCTTGTGGTTTCCCAGAATATACTTTCTCCAAGTATACTTGGAAGCAAATTACCGGCTCTCAGAAACCTGAGGAGTCCCAATCTGTGTTACATAGCCAGCTCTGTGTTGTGTTGGAAGGGATGGAAGGGGAGGTGTTGGGCACAGACAGCAAAACAGCAGCAGCATGGAGTGGGGCCGGAAGGCCTGTGTAGGCAATAAAACTCAAAAGGTCACACACACACACACACACACACACACACAGCAGGCAGTAGGCAGGCCCCTCTGGCCCTGTGGCAAACTTCGCCTAGCACCAGTGGGAGCACAGCTTCACTCTCAGCCCTGGAAGCAGTTGCCTGCAGTTCTATTCCCACAGCTGTCCTCTGGAAACAGAAGCCAGGCCCCAAGGTAAATCTCATTCTGAAATACCCCCGCCCCAGAGCTTCATACCGTGGTCAGCTGGCTCAAAGGCAGGGTGGTGGCATGGCACAGGCTCAACACTTGAAGGCAGCAGAAGATGCAACAAGAACAAAAGGGAAGGGGAGCCTCGTTTTCCTCCCTCCTGTTGTGTGCAGGCTACCCACTCACACCATCTCTGTGCCCTCCTCTTCCATAAGCTCAGAATGTTTCCACTGTGAAGACCTTGCTCCCTGCCGAGTTGTTTAAAATTTTCCAGTTGACACAACATAACACCATTACAAAGGATAAATTCTTCATCAGAACTTTTCACCCAGTTTCCTACATTCAAGTTTGCAAGTGCTGCTCAAGTGTGCTTTCCAGGGGAAGATCGCTAAACTATGATCATCTAAGGGGACTCCCAGGACAGCACAGCAGTACCAGGAGCCCCTTGGAAGCTCAGAAAGAAAGTGGCCACTCTCTGGAGCTTCAGGCCCTAGCCTAGGAACCTCTCCTGCCTCCCCTCCTTCATCCTTGTCCTCTGCCTCTACCCCTCTCAATGGCCAACATCCTCCAATGTCCATCAGCTTCCTCTGGGGAGAGCCAGTGAGTCCAAGGTTGCTCCCAAGATGCACTTCCTGCACCTCAGCTTCTGGATGTCCCCCAGGGGGCCTCCAGATACCCAACATCCCGTCTTCTAGCACTCTCTGTATCTCACCCACACAGCCACAGCAGGCAGTGTGTGCTGACAATAGAAAAAAGAAGTGTTTCTGGATCAAAATGTCATCTTATCTGTGCTCTCTGTGACCTCGCACCCCAGCATACACAGCCATCTAGTGGTAGTGATTAGTGTAAGTTTTTTCAGTGTCACAGTAAAGAGAGGAAAGATGACAGAGGCCTTTATTGATGCTAAAGATACGGAGAGAACCTGAGGGAAGATGGTGGGGGAAATCCTCTGATCTGAGATAAAGAAAACTGAGACTTTTATAGACTTTGGCTAGTGGCGAAGTTTGAGGAGTAGCTCCCTAAGAAGCAGATGAGGTCTCTCCTGTGTGCTCAGGAAAGGTGGGAGGAAACTATATCCTGGACTGGGTTGAGGAAGAAGGAAAAAGCAGTCTCTAGGAAGATGAACTGTTGTTTTAAGGGTTTTAGCCATGTTAGATGACCACCATAATAATTCAGCAATCCATACTAGGGCCAGAAGCTAGCACTTAGCTTAGTGGGACTTTGAATCAGAATTCAAAGTGAACCCTGGCAGGATCCACCACTGACGGTGTGACTTCAGGCAACATTTCAGATCTTTTTGTGTTTCTGTTTTCTCGTCTGTAAACTGGGGACACTAATACCTACTTCAATCCGTAGTTTTGGATATTCAGCAAGCTGACACCTGGTCATATGTGCATGACTATCATTACTAGGATTTGTAGGTGGAGCCAGATGCACATGAAATGTCAGCACGGCCCACACTGAGACTGTCCAGGGCTCAATAGGCCCTTTGGGCCCCACCTCGCCCTGCTACTTACATTCAAGCCTTTTTGAAGCACCTCTTCACCACTGCCTCTCCCTACCTGTGTCAGGCATGCCAGAACCACCTCCCTCCTTGGAGCCTCTCTTTGTTTGAAATGCCCCTATCCCAGAAACTGCCTGTAACTCTTAGCAGGACCCATTTGGCACCCCAACCCAGAACTGCACTTTTACTTCACATTTGCCCTAATAAACTGAATGAATGAAGGAACTGTCATAGTCTAGGTGGAGAATGAGCTCTTGTTTCACTGACTCCCAAATTCAAGACTTGAGGACAACCAGCCCTTCCTGAGCACACATTTCTTGGCTTGTCCATTCTTGTCTCTGCTGCCCTTTACTCAGAACCTGCCACACACTCTGGCTTCTGTGCTCCCAGGAGTGGGAAAGTACTCCAGGCATTCCTGGGGTGGCCAAGGAAAAAGGAAGGGAAGGAAGAAGGATCCCCACATGTCTTGTAGGGAAGGGAGGGAATGCAACCATGCAGAACACCAAAGAACCACTTAGAAGCATGGATTTGCCACACACCCATCCCCCACCAGTCCTGTCTCCCTGAGGTCCAGCTTCCTCCTGCCTGGACTCATTCTCCTTCATTTCCCATCAGGGTCCATGAAGAATAAAGAAGTGAAACGTCAACACAGTTCTAATATCTAACTCATAGGACACTGGGGACTCAACTTCCATAATTATATGTTCCCTCCTTTTACTGGACATAAAGTTCCTAAGAAATAAAATCTAGGTTCCTTTTCTATATTCAGCTTCAAAATGGTCAAGGAAATTGGTTTTAGAACCTACTGTGGCCCTGATCATCTGACAAATACTAATTTTGTCACACCACTTGCTGTCCAATGTTAGGCAACTTTTCTATATAGTTCTTGGTTATTTGGGGCATGTCATATCCACAAATTGACTTCCGCTGACTTCAAGGTGGCTTGACTGGCTGTAGGCAACTGCAATATGGTAAAAGATTGTAAGAGTAATTTCTACAAAGTACAGTCAAGTAACCCTCAACTTGAACTGTGAGGGTAGGGCAGGATTTGGACTACTCACCAAGTACCAACAATCATGTGCATTCTTCTTCCATCTCCCTCTAGAGCAGTGGTTCTCAACCTTTCTAATGCCATGACCCCACAATACAGTTCCTCATGTTGCGGTGACCCCAAACCAAAAAATAATTTTGATGGCTACTTCAAAACTGTAATTCCAAATAAATAACATTTTTGATGGCTTTAGGCAACCCCTGTGTTTTGGTTGTTCAACCCCTGTTGGGGTCGCGACCCACAGGTTGAGAACCGCTGCTCTATAGGCTATGGGTATAATGGAAGACAGCCGCCTTAAGCAGCCTATAGCACCTTTGCCTTTTCCCCCTTGCTCTTTTCTGAAAGAGTGAAAAGGATACTTTTTTTTTTTTTTTTTTTTAGCAGAACCAGGGATTGAACTCAGGCCCTTATTCTACTCAGCTATCTCCCCAGTCCAAAAAAAGGTACTTTTATATAGGAAGAAATAAACCTTGGGAGCAGTCTCCTTGATATGTTGCTGATAAAGTTTTGTTCTGGATCTAGATAAATGAGTAAAGATTAAAAAGTCTGACCCCCACTCACAAAGTTCCCTGAGCTCTTCCTCAAAAATAAAGGGGCCCAACCAAAAGAAATGGCTTCTCCAGTGAGCCAGTTTAAACTGATACTTCTAGGATGCTGAGAAGTCCTAAACTCTAACCTACAGAAAGTGGTCTCTTCCTCTTCCCTTGCAGGGAAGAGTCTTGGATTAGCTGGAGGCAGGAGTCATCTTGCTCTTGACCCCTAAAAATCAAGATCACTTAAGAGTACATACAAACAGCCTTGGAAAAGCTCAACAGTCTCCAAATCTCTAGTTATTGTTTGATGAATATATTAAAAAACAGTCAGGCTAAACATGTTTATTAAGCATATTTTTAAGGCTATTTTCAGATTTTTTTTTTTTTTTTGAGTCAGGATCTTGCTATGTAGTGCTCCCCACTATGGAGTCCCAGCTGGCCTTGAACTCAACAATCTTCCTGCCTCGGCCTCCTAGGTGCTGAGATTGTAAGTATGCACCCAGGTATTTTCTACTTCTTAAGTGCTTTGTTGGGCTTTTATTTGTGGGACCAGGGTTTGAACTTGCCAGGCAGGCACTTGTGCCATGAATCTATCTCCCCAACCTCTTGTTGGGCATTTTTGAACTCCCTTAATAAGAAAGGAGGTGGAGGTCTCACCTCTGTCTCCAGAAGATTCCCCTCTACCCCCAGTGCACCAGGCTCTCTAGGTGGGCCAGTCCTCCAGGGGAGAGTTTGCTCAGGTCTTAGTCTAGTCTTCCCACTTTCTATCCTATTACCAACTGCCCCACTGTACCACACACCAATAGCAAAGGACCCCAGCCACTAGCTGTAAGGAGGCAGCCCTCCAATAACTTCTAGGTGATGGGACAGTTCCAATGTCCATTGGACTAGATGTCCAAAAGCCTGGTGGCAAGACCATCTTTCCCTCTACAACTGAAAATAAGATAGCATAGTTCACCTAGTCCTGGCCATAGGGCTCTGAGTATATGGAGAATCTCAGGGCTCACTGAAGTCCTGGGGTATAAGTCAGGTCTGCCTTCACCCCAATCAGCCCTATTTAGATCACCTCAGGCTTTTTTGTCTTTCTTTTTTTAATTTTTTTTCTTGTTTCAGAACTTTTGTTTATTTATTTTGTTATGACCGGCTCAGCCTGCCCTGTGGGCAGGGCTGGCGCAGCATGTGGTGCGAGGGATCAAATCGCAGTCTCTGCAGCCGCCTAAGCTTTCCTAAGCAGGCGCTTTAGACCACTGAGCCATCCTGCCAGGCCTGGCTTTTTTGTGTTGACTTAGAAGTTTTTCTACTCTTTGGAAATTGCATTCTTATTCTTAAAAGTAACAAAGGAGCACCCTCTTAAGAGGATTTGTATACTACATCCAGTGGAACATTTTGAAGTTATACCAGAAACTTAACTCTCCACACAGACTCCAAATTCAAGGTACCTGGTTATTTAAGGTTTTGCCAGCCCTTGCCCTTCTCTTGAGCCTGCCTCCTTCCTTCTCTAAGTTGGACTATTGACAATTAATGGAGAGGAGCCTAAGAGAAAAATTAAGAATTGAGAACTTTAAGGCAGAAGTTATAAAATGTGCTTGTGACAGAAAAATTGGAAGCACACACGAATTTTTTATGAAATGACAAGAAAGCAAAATGAAGCTTTTCAATTTGACTTATTATTTTGATTTATGTACTCTATACTTCCAGAAGATTTTTTCTAAGTGAGCCATGGTTGAGAAATGACATTGCATGCTGGTTTGTCTAACACAGGCTCACAATTGGGAAAGCCTGCCTTGTTTCTGATCATTCAGCTGCGAGATGCACCAAGTGAACTAAGAGTGGCCACCTGAACATGTCATGAGTACCCTACAATGCAGTCTCACTGTACCACTTCTAGTTCCAGAGCTGGGACTTGGTGGCTATTAAGCCTCTCTGGTGATTTTCACAGTGTAAAGCAGTCTGATGTGCTGTAACTGCAAAGCCATTTTCTCCCTAGAGAGCACACTGAAAAACAGGGTCAACCAGCATGGGCTCATATTGCATGCATTAAAAAACTTCTGTAATTGGAAGGCTGAGGCAGGAGGAGCAGTGTGAGTTCGAGACCAGCCTGGGCTACAAAAGTGAATTCAAGGCCAGCTTGAACTGCATAGTGAGACCCTGTCTCAAAAAGACACAAAACAAACAAACAAAAACCTTCCATCATGAGGCCAGCCAAATAGCTCAGCAGATTAAAGCACCACCTGCAAGCAGGCATAGGGGCCAGAGCTTCTATTCTTGGAGCCTAGCATGACAGCCCAGCCCTAGGGGCACTGAGACAGCAATGGGGACTGGGCATGGTGGCACATGCCTGTAATCCCAGCTCTTGGGAAGCAGTAAACAGATGGATCACTGAGTTGGATCTAGTAGTGAGACCCTGAATGCCCTGTAGGCCCTTCCTTAAAATAGAAAAATAAAAATTAAAAAAAGTTTAAAACTTCTGTTGTAAAAAAACCTAGATTATGTGATTTTATCCATTTTGAAAGTGTGCAACTCAGTGACATAACTCTATTCACAATGTTGCACAACTATCATTACTGTCTTTCCCAAGCTTTATCATCATCCTTAACAGAAACTCTAGAGTCATTCTTGTTTGAAGTATTTTTAAGAGTTTTTTTTTTAAATTCTTTTTGCATTAAAACGAAGTTTTAAGGTAGGTTCACCCTGCCATCTTGCCTGAAAGTGGGGCTCAAACTGAGACACAACAATGGGGAATCATCACTTTTGCTTTGTCAAGATGAAATCTCTCTGAGGCAGGAGGATTGGTGCAAGTTCAAGACCAGCCTAGGCTACAAAAGTGAGCTCAAGGCCAGCCTCAACTGCATAGCGAGACCCTGTCTCAAAAAGACAAAAAAAAAAAAGATGAAATCTCTTAAGTAGGGGCTGGGGAGATAGCTCCATGGCACAAGTGCCTGCCTGGCAAGTGCAAGGTCATGAGTTTGAACCCCAGTCCCACCAAAAAAAAGAAATCTCTTAAGCAACCACCACCTCAGGCAAATCCAAACATTATTGACTGTAGCCATACAGCCAACCTGGGGGAACATGTGGGACAGATATCATATTTTATAATGAAAATAAGGATGCAGACTGTGGAGAGACTGGAGAGAAATGAGCAAAGCAGGAAAGGGAAGTGCACAGAAAACAATGGGCACAGTCTTGGCACTTTCATGCTTTCCATCTAGAAATCTACCCAAACTGATGCATTGAAAATAATCTTAAGATCTATAAATCTATAGGGCTTGATGGAAAGTGTGCATCACGCACACACCTCCAGATGTAAAAATATTACTAGAGATTTTCTCTAATCTGTTCACTTCTCCTAGAAGGATTTTTTTTTTTTTTTTTTTTTTTTTGGCATTTCTGAATCCACACACCCATCTCCAACTACCCAAATCCTACCTTTCCTTCAGAATTTTTATTTCCATGATTCCCTTAACATATCCAAAAGTAATCCCTCTTTTCCGAATAAACAAAACAGCCCAAATGCCTACTTTGGTGGTCATTGCCTATAATACTAGCACTGGGGAGGCTGAAGCAGGAGGATCACTATGAGTTAAAGGCTAACACCAACCTGAAGAACACAAGACTCTGTCTTAAAAAAAAGTCTTTGCTCTTTCCCATCTTGCAAGATGGTGAGTGAAAAAACTGAGCACACTAAAAAGAAGAAACTCGAAACCAGGAAGGCTGCCGCCAGTGGTACTGGTAAAAAGGGTAAGGTGAAGACAAAAAGTCCAAGAAGGGGCAGTCCCACTGCAGCTGAAATCCTGTCCTGCTTAGAGGAATTGGTAGATATTCCCAATCTGCTATGTATTCCAGAAAGGCTTTGTACAAGAGAAAGTACACAGCTGCTAAACCAAATGTTGAAAAGAAAAAG
This sequence comes from Myocastor coypus, assembly GCA_004027025.1. Classification (NCBI taxonomy): domain Eukaryota; kingdom Metazoa; phylum Chordata; class Mammalia; order Rodentia; family Myocastoridae; genus Myocastor; species Myocastor coypus. The sequence goes on along the minus strand of PVJA010016977.1, from coordinate 11,312 downwards.
GAGAAAGTTCTTGCTATGATCACAAAGCCGGTCAGTGGGACTAAGAATGGAGGTATGCAGGTGGTTAAGCTTTGAAAACTGCCTAGATACTGCCCTACTGAAGATGTGCCCTGAAAGTTCTTTAGCCACAGCAAGAAACCCTTCAGTCAGCATGTGAGGAAACTTTGAGCTAGCATCACTCTTGGTACCATCTTGGTCATCCTTACCCGGCATCACAGAGGCAAGAGTGGTCTTCCTGAAGCAGCTAGCCAACCTTAATTGTGTTCCTCTACAAAGAACACACCAGAAATGCCATTACCACCTCTACAAAAATTGATATCAGCAAAGTGAAAATCCCTAAACACCTCATTAACGCTTACTTTAAGAAGCAGCTGCAGAAATCCAGACACCAGGAGAGTGAGATCTTCAACACTGAGAGAGATGCCAGACTCAGGACAATGCAAGGTGGATCAGCAAGTGGTGGACTCACAGATTTTAGCAAACATCAAAGCTGTTCCTCAGCTCCAAAGCTACCTGCGATCCGTTTTTGCTCTGACAAATGGAATTTATTCTCACAAATCAGTGTTCTAAATTTCTTACTAAGAACCTAAATAAATAACATCTATTTAAAAAAAAAAAACACCTCTCTGGACATTCTGATTGGACTGGTGGTGTCCTCTGAATAGGTTGTTCCTCTATGAATGGAGTTGTCGCTTCCTCAGCCTTGCACAATGCATTGCAGTTTGGAAAGGTTAAATTCTACTACAAAAATGATACCTTTCTCCATCTTATGACTCTGGTTTTGGGATTCCCCAGCCCTCAATTCTTCTTGCTATTGCTATAAAAATACACAAATTTTACTGTCTTAGCCATGATTTTCAAGTTTTTATAGTAAGCATACAGTTCAATGGAATTCAGCACACTCGATGTTATGTAACCATTGCATCACCTGTCACCAGAACTCTCCTCATCTGGTAAAAGTGGGCTTCTGTACCCTCTGTAAACAACAGTGCCTTGGGGCCCGGCGGGTTGGCTCAGTGGTCTAAAGCCCCTGCTTGGGGAAGCTTGGGCGGCTTTAGGGACCGCGGTTTGATCCCCGGCACCACATGCTGCGCCAGCCCTGCCCTGGGGGCGGGCTGAGCCGGCCATAAAAATGAGTGAATAAACAAACAAAGGTTCTGAAACAAGAAAAAAAATAATAAATAAATTTTAAAAAAACAAACAAACGAAAAAAAACAATAGTGCCTCATCTCTTCCTCCCTCATCCACTAGCAACCACCATTTTACATTCTATCTCTGACTTTGGCTATGTTAAATATCCAAGTGTAATCATACTTTTTATGACTGGCTTACAATATTCACCCATGTTGTAGTAGATGTCAAAATTTCCTTTAAAGGCTGAATCTTCCACTATATATAACATATACTGTATCACATTTTGCTTATCCATTAATCTGTAGATGGACACTTAGGTTGTTTCTCTACTGTAACTGGTTTTTTGTTTTTTTTTTCTTGTTTTAGTAACTTTTGTTTGTTTATTTATTTATTTTTATGGCCGGCTCAGCCTGCCCTGAGGGCAGGGCTGGCACAGCATGTGGTGCTGGGGATCGAACCTCGGTCCCTGCAGCCACCTAAGCTTTCCTAAGCAGGTGCTTTAAACCCCTGAGCCATCCGGCCGGGCCCCTCTACTGTAACTATTATGAATAATGCTGCTGCCAAGAACATGGTATCTGCCTATATTTTCCCTATTTTTAAAATAGCTAAGACTTTGCTCTTCAGTTTGGTTGGATATTGCTGCCTCTAAATTGAACATTCGATGATGCACAGTATACCTTCAAACATTATTTCTATTATATCCTGTTTACAGACCACAATTTACTTAAGAGTAAATAACTCTTCCTTTCCTTATTAATCTGTTTTTACAATATTAAGGCCTGTTTTGGCGCATTTAGAGAAGACTGTAACATCTTTTTTCTTTCTTTTTTTATAGTATTTAGTACAAGGTGTACAGGGTCTCACTACACAGATCAGACTCATAGTGATCCTGTCTTCAGCCTCCCAAGCACTAGGATTACAGGCACATACCACCACACCCAGTCCCATTTGCCATCTCAGCACATCCTGGGGAGAAGCCAGCACGGTATTTAAGGGATCGAACCCTGGTCCCTGTGTCTACCTAAGCAGGTGCTTTAATCTGCTGAGTTATCTGGCTCACTCAACATTTTTTAAAGGTGTTGTTCGTTTTTTTGTTTGTTTGTTTTGTTTTGTTTTGTTTTTTGTGGAACTGGGTTTCAAACTCATGACCTTACTCTTGTCAGGCAGGCACTTGTGCCACAGAGCTATCTCCCCAGCCCCCAAAGGTGTTATACCATAAGAAAAACAGGTTTCTGCTAATGTTTGGAATGAATATTAGGAAATCCTGTTCTTAGTCTTTGGGCTTGTCACCTGACTTCAGCCCAGCTGACTAAAAGCTTATAATTTAAAATATGCTAACTCCTTAGAGTTACTATTATTCTAGACTGTAAGAATAAAACTTGCAGATTTTCATGATTCAATTCATACTTCACAGGAAATGGCTATATAAAGTGTTAACAAATGTTTTGGTTTTGAGTATAGACAGCGGAAGAAAATACTAGGATAAGGGCATGCTTCTGCTAATTCTGGCTTGTCAATACAATGAGACCAAACTTCTTAACACACAAACCTTCCTGCTCCAAGTGTACACTCCACTTAAAAACCTTTCCAATCAGTCCGTAGCAACTTCCAGAGTTGTACTTATTACCTTACTCTTCATGCTCTACTTCATGAAAGTTTCACTGAATAGGAATGGGAAAGAATACTATGTGATATCAGTACAGTCTAGGCACAGTGGCTGCACTGTACCCCTCTCGCTAACAGACACAAATGCCACCTGGTCATCATAGGATTTTTTGGTTTCTTAGTCACTTGCTTTTTAAATGATTGGAATGTCCTTTTCCATGTTAACAACCACATGCTCATTTCTATAAACTGTTTTGGAAACTTTAACCAAGAATCAGTCAGCAGAGAAAAGATTTATTTTTATGACGAAAAATAATTTTAATAAGGCACATTCAAAATTTATATGAAACACATGTAAAAGTAAATGTAGAGAGAAGGGAAATGCCAAGAAGTCTGATATTAATCCTGGCAAAGTCTATTAATTTTTTTAAATACACAAAAGCAAAACTTAGTGGGGTCCAAAAATTTTGCTCAGCTTATATACTAATAGTGTTAGTGAAGAACACTTTACTGGATTATTCTCTTCACATGCCATAATTGTTATATTCTATCAATACTGTTTTCTCTTTTTATTTGATGGATTGTGTTTGTTTTTTAAACAATCTCATGACATATTCCTAGCCTTGAAGTTCTAGGCAGCTCAGGTTAGCCTTAAAGTCACAGATTGTCCTCCTCAACCCTAAGTGCTGGAAATATTGGTGCATACTTCAACACTGCATGCTGTGTTTCCTGTCTTTCAAAGACAGAAGTACAAAAGAAACAAAAGCTGTGTAAAGAAGCAAAGCCAACTCAGCAGCTAGCACTGTTCAGCTGGGAATAATTGTAGGATGGGGGTCATGGGCACATTGAACTTCACTAACCACTGTAAGCTTGAAAGACGCAAATAAAACACATTAAAATTATTGATTGGTTTAAAACAGAAATTAAAAGAAATGGTATTACTACTTCTAGTAATATGAGCTCCCTGGAACTTCTCTACTTATCTCTGGAAACAAAAACTTAAATTTCACCTTACAGGAAAAAAAAAAAAAAACAACCCCAATTCCAAAGATAGTTTCTGATTCCTCTATTGCTTCTACAACCCTGGTATCACTCAGGAAGTGATTTATATTTACATGTAAAGCCATGAAAGATATTCTGCAGTAATGATGAAATGGTGATGTTTAGGTACCATGTATGATATTAAATGCCCACAAATAATTTTTCCAGGAGAAATAAGCAAAAGTTCAAAAGTTTGAAAATATAAAAACAGGAATCAGGCTGGGGAGATAGCTCAGTAGGATAAGTGCCTGCCTGGCAAGCACAAGGTCCTGCGTTCAATCCCTGGTACCACAAAAAACAAACAAACAACCCAGAAATCATTCTAAGAGTACATTAGATAATGGATTTTAATTATTTGCATATCAAAAAGTTTTAAAAATAAGAAGCTTTAAAAACAGCCATCTATTTATAAGACCAGAGTTAATATACTACTTTTTTTAAAAAATGATATTGAGGGGCCTGGCGGGATGGCTCAGTGGTTTAAAGCGCCTGCTTGGGAAAGCTTGGGCGGCTTCAGGGACCGCGGTTCGATCCCCAGTACCACATGCTGCGCCAGCCCTGCCCTTGGGGCAGGCTGAGCCAGCCATAAGAATGAGTGAATAAAGAAATAAAGGTTCTGAAACAAGAAAATAAACAAAGAAATTAAAAAAAAAATGATATTGAACTACTGGACAGAAAACTGACAAAGCTCAGTTGATTGTGCTTATACAAGGAAGGAAAACATTGTTTTTAACAAAGACAAAATAGTAAACAAAAAACTTTCAGAAATTTATTACTCTAAATTATACTGAAAGAAAATGATGAAAAAATACACTCAACTAAATTAGGAAACAATTACTTCTTTTAACTACAATCTCAATCAGATAGAGGCAGGAAAATATACTGCAGACTGGTTCCTTTACAGATCTGAGGTAGCAGAAGACAGCAGGCTAACATTGTTTTACAAGGCACCACTGGTTTTATATGATATGTTCGCATGTTAATATCTAAAAATACAGAAAAAACATGAATATGGTACACAGAATTTTTTTAATTTCCTAATTATATATTAGATAGACACTGATATTTTACATTCACTATACCTGTGGTTAGGTCTCTACTTAAATCTATGGAAACATTCTTTCAAATCTCAAGTGTGCACTATTCCTTCAGGGATGCCTCTACACTCAACTCAGCATCCTTCAGGCCTTGTAGGATCGTTTTATATGTAATTTAATCTTGCAAAACCAAAAATTTGTGTTTTTCATGTGGTAGATATTTTCAAAGATTTTTCCTCATGCCTTGGTGATATTCTTAAGCATTACTAAAAGACCTTCTAATCTTGCTTCCTAAAATTCTTCCCTCTTTATAATCACATGACATATACATACACATACATATAAATATAGGCATATGTATATGAACATATATACATACACTTATTTATGCTCTTAGAAACAAAAAGCCCAAACCTGGTCACAACATTCCATACTATGTATTGGAACAGACTCTTCATTAGACTGGAATATTTTACTAATTTCTGCTTTCAGAGCTCAATTATAACTAACTACTACTGTCTCCATACACATTGTTCTCAACTTTTCTTATAATCACAGAACATGATCCAACAACTGATTTTGGCCACTAAAACATCTGTGAACCTACTATTTTTGCTTCTTCTAAGTTAACATCTTGGGCCGGGGAGATAGCTCCATGGCACAAGTGCCTGCCTGGCAAATGCAAGGTCGTGAGTTTGAACCCTGGTCCCACCAAAAAAAAAAAAAAAAAAAGACTAAGTTAACATCTTTTGCATTTCTCTAATTCTTAAACTAATGGTACTCATATCTATCAAGAAATGAGCTTGAGCTACATTATAAAAAGTTCTATCACAGTGCAGCAAGTATATAATTTTAAAAAGTTATACAATTTACCCATATAAGAGCCACTATGAAAACTGGTTATCAAAATCTATTTTCTTAACCAAACATGGTGGAATGTACTTGTACTCCCATATACTCAGGAGGCTGAGAAAGGAGAATCACCAAGTTCTAGGCCAGCTTGAAATATTTAATGAGACCCTGTGTAAATTTTTCTCTCCCTGTAGACCAGGGACTAAACTCAGGACCTTGCACTTGCCAGGCAGGCACTTAAGCTACTGAGCTACACTCGAGGATGTAGCTCAGCTCTCCCTGGATGCAAGTATGGAAGGAAGGAAGGAAGGAAGGAAGGAAGTTCTTTTCTCATCCTAGACAACTATAAAAACTGCATTCAGTATGGGCAGAAATGATTAAGGACATGAACTAAAGCTTCAGAAAAATGTTAGCAAATGCTAGCTTATGCATTTTGCTGTTTATCTATTTTTGTTTTATAAACAGATCTGTACAATAAACCTCTACTTGATCTTCCTGCTCATAAGTTTTAATATCTTCAATAAAATTTTATTTATATTTCTAATGTTTCTTCACTTAATCCAAGGTTTTCAAATTTCATTATTAGTGAAATGCTCTGTTCCACTGGAATCTTACATAGATTTAAGAATCACTAAGTCATTCAAGAAACCTGAGTGAACAAACAGCCAATTGGGATTTCTCAAATTCTAATAATAATAAAAATCAATTCCTTCATTCACTCCAATGTGTAAGAATATTTTTTGAACATAGCTGTTTACCTTAGCTTTCTGACAGAGTAAAAGCACAGTGACTTATATAGTGTTAAAGAATTAATGGTTTAAATTATTATTTCCCTTCCTCATACTACCCAAGTGCAAATTAAGCATAAGACATAACCCTACAATTAGGTTATTAAAATGTGTTTAAAAAGTACTTAACATAAAAATACTTAACATATAATACAAAAATTTTTCTAAAAATTACTACTGCTCTACTCCAAGGACTATCCAAATAGCTCTTCCGCCTTATTCAAGAAAGCAAAATTCACTCTACAGCTACTCTGAAAATATATTCCTATATAATGATTCTGTTGATCTGTTTTGGGATTTTAAAAATTTCCTTATTTTTATAAACAACATTTTAAACCAAATTTACTTGAAAAGGTAAAGAAAATCATGCTTAGATTAAAAGATTTTACAAACAGTAAAAAAATGAAAACTTTTTCCCTAGTAAGTTCACTTGTTTTTCAGACTATTCTGTCACATTTATCAGCCTCCCTCCACAGAAATGGAATGCCTTTTAGACCAACTTTTTCAGGTTCAGCAAAATAGCTAAGTGCCTGCTCAGGCAAGCACAGGGACCAGAGTTCAATCCCATTACCCACACTGGCATGGTGGCATACACTTGTAATCGCAGCATTGGGTAGGCTGAAAACAGGAGGATCACAAGTCTGAGCTGTGTAGTAAGACCCTGTACCAAATACACATAAATTAAAAAAAAAAAAAAAAGAAAACATTTTCATAAACTGAGGCCTTATATGATCAACTCTCTGCTTAACTTTATAAAAAGCACCCCTGTTCTTCTATGTTCCTCACTGGCTGGACAGGCAGCACTAGGTGTGAAATACGGCTCCACAGTCCACTCAACTTGTCTGAGTCCATGTGGTTGAAGGAACTGGGGGTGTTTGAATTGGTAAACTTGGCCCAGAGTAAATCCCTCACTTTTTCTTCAGTTTCTCTTGGGCCAACATTTACTCCTAATGTTTCTTCTTCTAGCAGAACAGTCAGGATGAGGGCCACATCTTTAAAGGCAGCATTTTCATGATCACAATACTTATAGAAGATCAAGGTGGAGCCTGCAGGAAGAGACTCAAAGTGGTGTACCACAGCAGCCTTCTGGCCATTCTCAAATCCATAGCTCAGTTCCAAGTCAACGAACAGCTTTACTGTGTCACTGTCCTGCCAAGCTCTCTCAGCCCCATTAATCACAATGGCAGAGACTTTCTGGGAAGAAGTGTAGGCATCAGCAACATGGTGACTCAGGCACTTCAGTGTCTCTCTTCCCTCTTGAGCTGCTGCAAATATGATGGTGGCTGGCTCAGTGGGGTTTGAAGCATTGAGGTGCTTCTGGAGAAACTTGAGTCCTCGCTGCCACAAGAAGGAACTCTGGCCTGGAAATTTATCCTTTAATTGACTAAAGTGAGCCAAGAAAGCCTCCAAAGCTGGACTTTGGGGTACTTGCTGGGCTGGAGATGAACAGTAGACAAGAACCACCAACACAAGCACAAGCAGCGTGACAAAAATAGTGCCTGTCAAAGAATGAGAACATAACAGAAATTCATAGAACACATGAGTCAAAAAGCCTATGGGAAAATTCAAATGAGACAGAGATTACTAACAGGTTTTACTGGAAGTTCTAGATTCCTTTTGCCTAAAGCTTTTAAACTTCTGCTTATTTTTTTGCTGGCTCAGGCTGCCTTAAGTGCGGGTCTCATGCTCCTTGTGGAAGTGGGGATTGAACTGCAGTCCCCGGTGCCTGAGTGACTTTGCTGAATCATGTGCGTTAACCAACTGAGCTACTTGCAAGCCCCAAACTTTCACTATTTAAGTCTGCCAGAAATACTTTTTCTCTAATCTTCTCTTCAATTACTTGAATCCACAGTATCTTTGTATAAGGTTAAATGCTGGGATCATGCACATTTTGCTATTATTAATGATGTGTTTTAGAAGTGACCTATTAGTATTTTCTTCCCAAAGTACTTACAACCTATAGTACACATCCTTTAGGAATCAAAACTTAAATATGCCCCTTGAGAAGTTAGTATACACTGATTGAAAAGGAGGTTTTTACTGGGATTGTAGCTCAGTGATAGAGCACTTGCCTGGCATACGCAAAGCCTTGGTTTCCATCTTTTTTAAAAATGTATTTAGGGGCCCAGCGGGTTGGCTCAGTGGTCTAAAGCGCCTGCTTGGGAAAGCTTGGGCGGCTTCAAGGACCGCAGTTCAATCCCTGGCACCACATGCTGCGCCAGTCCTGCCCTTGGGGCAGGCTGAGCCGGCCATAAAAAAAATGAGTGAATAAACAACAAAGGTTCTGAAACAAGAAAAAAAAAAATAAATAAATAAATAAATTTTTAAAAAAGTGTATTTAGTACAAGGTGTACAGGGTCTGACTACAGATCAGACTCGTAGTGATCCTCCTGTTTTCAGCCTCCCAAGCACTGGGAATACAGGCATGTGCCACCACGTCCAGTCTCAGTCACACTCTCAGCACACACACCCTGGCGGCAGGGCCAACAGGGCCAGCAGGGCATGCGGGGATCAAACCTCAGTAGCTGCATCTACCTAAGCAGGTGCTTTAGTCCACTAAGCTACCTGGCCAGCCCTTAACTTTCAATCTTTTTTCTTTCAGTGTCAGGGACCAAACTCGGGACCCTGCACTTGCCATAAGGTACTTATATTACTGTACTATCTCCCTGGGCCTCTAGTTTCAATCTTGTCCACCATCACTAAAACAAACAAACAAACAAACAAACAACTACACAAACCTTGTAAACACGAGTTTTAGTGTCTTGTTTATGGAAAGATCAAAACCCCTCCTACTATGAGAATTTCCATTTCATTAAGCTCAGCAGAACATCAGATAGTACCCCACCCCCAAGGAAAAATACCCTTAAGTTTTATTTTATTAGGATTATCAAACATTTTTTAAAAAATATTAATGAAATGTTTAAACTATTTAAGCATGCTAATATTATGGGTACTTCCACTGAGGATTTATGAACATGAATCAACACTGCAATAAACCTAGGTTTGTTCTCACCATAGTTCCAAGAACTCTTTTTGTTAATCTTTTTTATGGTATCCTGTGCAATGTCTTTGTTTTCTCCCAGTGTTTGTGTTTCTTGTTCAGGACTTTCAGTCTCTGAAAAAAAAAAAAAAGAAAGAAAAAATAGTGTTTCAGGCAGCATGCTAACAGTTCTTATATCTTTATATAGATCACCAAATGGACTAAAAGGAATTCTACATTTTGCAAAATTTTACATAAACATTATACTTTAGCTCATTTGTGTGAGATGTGGTGGCACTCCACTATATTAGCTTCTTTCTTATGCATACACTGTGTCTTTTAAACAATATTCTCTTTTTCTCTCTCAGTCATTATGTAGAAGGGCCTATCTCCTTCTCTGGCTCTTCCTGTTGCTCTCTTGCTTTCCTGGCCACTATGAAATCACCACCTTTCCTTCACATCAAGCCCTTCTACCATACCATCTCTACATTTAAGCCTGCTAACCATGGACTAAAACTTGTTAGACAGTGAGCCAAAACAGAACACTCTTCATTTAAGTTACAAGTGTCATGTATTGTACCTCAGCGAAAACAGTATCTTAAAGACACCAGGGTTCAATCTCAAGTAACACACACACAAAAATAAAAGTTCTCTGGAAAAGAAGTCTTAACTTAGCTATGTTCTCAGCAAAAGGGCAAAATCAAACTTCGATTGGTTTTCTCACCTGGTGAAGGCACTCTCCGCCTAAGTGAATCCTGGCTCTCTTCTTTGTAATAACCAGGACTTTGGGCCTCCTGAGGATCTGTGGTAGATGACTCCTGAGAAGCTTTGGTTCCATGATTTACCTCCTCAGGAAGAGAGGCAGAACTGTTTACCAAGTTTGTATCTGCTCTTTCTTTGTCACTTGGAAAATGATCAGCATCTGGATCTAGGTTTTCTGCAAGGAGCTGATCCTTTTGTTCCCCATCCTGAAAACTCACGTTGTCCTCATCCTCTGTTTTATCTTTTGGATATTTTGCAAAATTTGTTCCATCTGAAGTTTTTGATTTCTCAACTGTATCTGGCTTTTCTGGACTTTCTGCCTTTAGCTCCTGGTTGTCTTTGTTAAGACTAGAAGCAGGGTATGGGGTCTGAGCTTCTGCAGTGGAACTTGCTGTGACTGTGGTTTCCTGTTCCTGAGAATTTACTGATGGATCATTTTCCAAATGAGAATCTAGTGAGATAAAAATTTACAAGTTTCATTGAAAAACAATTTCCACGTTTTTGTATTTAACAGGTCCCTGACTAATATTTATATAATGGCTTCTGAAGTGCTCTTCCTCCTTTTGGCTCTCTGAGCAGCACCATGGCGGTAGGCAAGAACAAGCGCCTTAGGAAAGGCGGCAAAAAAGGAGCCAAGAAGAAAGTGGTTGACCCATTTTCTAAAAAAGACTGGTATGATGTGAAGGCGCCCGCTATGTTCAACATAAGAAATATCGGAAAAACACTTGTCACGAGAACTCAAGGAACCAAAACTGCATCTGATGGGCTCAAAGGCCATGTGTTTAAAGTGAGCCTTGCTGATCTGCAGAATGATGAGGTTACCTTTAGAAAATTCAAGCTAATTACTGAAGATGTTCAGGGCAAAAACTGCCTGACTAACTTCCATGGCATGGACCTCACCCGTGACAAAACATGTTCCATGGTCAAAAAATGGCAGACCATGATCGAAGCTCATGTTGATGTCAAGACTACCGATGGTTATTTGATTTGACTATTCTGTGTTGGCTTTACTAAAAAACGCAACAGCCCTGCGCCCCTCTGCCCCGCCTCTGCGTTCCCGCGACTAACTTCCTGTTCCAGCCCAGCCCAAACCCCACCGCTGGGAGCTGAGCC
>PVJA010016976.1:30462-42610 GCA_004027025.1 Myocastor coypus | reverse complement strand
TCTTCTTCTTCTTCTTCTTCTTCTTCTTCTTCTTCTTCTTCTTCTTCTTCTTCTTCTGCTACCATTGCTACCATTTCAGGAGACATAGGTGGATGGCTTCTTGTTGACCCCTGGACTTGTCCTGAGTGCGTGAGTGGGATGGAGACTGAAATGCACTGTTTTATGTTTCTGAGTTTCTGTTTTTTATTTTGTTTTTTTGTGTTGATGGTTGTAAATTGGTTGTGATAGGTATCTTTATCTTTATTTTCAGACTTCCTAGCAAATGTCTATTCTTTAAAAAATGTCTTCTAGGTATACAGACCTTAGCCTTTGTGTCTATCCCAAGATCCCACCTTCTCAAGTTCTTAGAGATGAGAAGTTGCTATCTATCTGCCTCAGCATCCTGTCCTTGGGATTGGAGTATGTTGAAGCTTATTACTCCAGCTCATCATAGTGCTACCATACACAGGAGAACAACTGATTACAACAGGTGTGATATCCTGCCTAAAGTAGTACAATTAGCAACATCAATTGTATCAAACACATCCTAAAAACTGACAAAAATTGATAAATGTTAACCTAGTACCTTTCATCATGAGAGTAAGAGATACGGTTATATATCAAAATCCAATATAAACCATAAACTTATATACAGTTAGTTTTTCCTTAGAAGAGTGAGTTTTACCAGAGGAAGGGGTTAAATTAAGTAGGATGGGAGAAAAAGAGATAAAAGAAGAGAAATTTAAGAGAAACAAGGCTGAAGGACAAAGGTTGCTCACCCAAGCTTTTGGAAACTAGAGGACTGGAAAGAAAGAATAAAGAAAAAGTGAAAGAATATTGAAGTGAACCAGAAAAGTTCACAATAATATTCACTCACATGAAAATATCAATAAATCAAAAAAGACTACTGAGTAAAAGGACAAACAAAACAATAAGAGTGAAAAGCTTTTCAAAAGAAAAAAAAAAAAAAAAACATGCAAAGAAACAGCAGCACACGGGGGCCCGGTGGGATGGCTCAGTGGTCTAAAGCGCTTGCTTGGGAAAGCTTGGGTGGCTTCAGGGACCGCGGTTCCGATCCCCGGCACCACATGCTGCGCCAGCCCTGCCCTCGGGGTGGGCTGAGCCGGCCCTAAGAATGTATGAATAAACAAACAAAGGTTCTGAAACAAGAAAAAATAAATAAATAAAATTTAAAAATTAAAAAAAAAAAAGAAACAGCAGCACAAAAAGCCAATAAAATTCCGCTGGTGCCTTCAGTTCTTTGCTAGTGTTCAAGCCCAGGACCCAATCCTGTGCTGGGCACCCCCACAAGTTTGCAGGAGAATTAGGGCTGGGTATGGGCTGATCTTGGCCTCTGGATATGGAGGCTGGAGCTAGAGGCTTCAGTCAGCAACTTTCTGCTTCCCTCCTCAGGCCAAACATATCTCCTCTTTAGTTCTGGGCCAGTCCACCAGTTGCCTTGGCATTCTCGGAGCCAGCCCAAGGCTGCTTCCAGTCCCCTGTACAGCTGGCCTCTCCTGTCCTTCGCACAGCCTCCTCTTCTGCTCCTGCTGCAGCTTCTGTCTGCTCTCTTGTGGCTGGGAGCATGGCAGGGGGAAAGCTGATCTCCTACTGCTTAAATCCTCTCTCTTTCTCTCTTCTTGCTAGCAGAGGGGACGCTGTTATTCCACTCCCTACCTTTACCACTGCCCTTAAGGTTCCTAATCTTGCTGTCACTAGAGGTTCCAGTTAGTTTCTATGTTACTTAACTAAAGAAAAATAAACTAAAGATACTTGCCACCCACCAAGGAAGAATCGTCTTCCCAGAGTCACGCTCCCCTGCATATGCTGGTGTCATGCTATTTCAGTTATCAGTTTTTTGGAAACTTCTCAGAAGAGCTGTTGCTGCTCCATACCCTGTGGTCTGCTTTGCCTGTAAAGTCCTGTGCCTGTGTAATATTTGATCTATAATTCTCTTATTTCATATTGACTTTGGCATCAGGATGTATGTCCCTCCGTTTCTTCCAATTACCTAGTTTTTAGATGATCTTCTCTGAGTAACTCCAATGTTTTTCCTCTATTTAGCCATCTTTAATCCCCCTCAAAATCCTCTGTGTGTGTGTGTGTGCCTGTGTGTGCGTGTGCGTGCATGCACAGGCACGTGCAGGCACATGCAGGGTCTTACTACACAGCTCCAACTCACAGTGATCCTCTTATTTTTTGCCTCCCAAGTGCTGAGATTACAGGCACGTGCCACCACACGCGGACTACATCGCCAGCTCAGTAAGCCCAAGAGTGGGGCCAGCACAGAATGCGGTGCCAGGGATTGAACCCTGGCCCCTGCACTTCCCTAAGCAAGTGCTTAGTCCACTGAGCTATACCACTGGCCCTTCAAAATCCATTTTAAAATATACTTCCTCATAAATTCCCAGAAGGCAGGGCTCATTTCTTACTTATTTTTATACCCTTTCACATTTTTAATATCAGTGTCCAAATGTTCTTATAACATGACTAAGTGAATTGATATAAAAGAAGGGAGGCCAAATTAACCAACACAAAAACCCTAAAAGTGTAATCACTTGGCAGTGAATAAAACTTAGTTCTTTCCAATGGGACTGTTTAAATCAGACTCTTTCCCAATAAGACCCAGAACTACTGTAGATAAGAAAACAATTGTGTACATTTACATCTTCATCAGATTCTATTTCCTTTCAAGCAAAGCAACTTACACAGTCTCTGACAAGTCTTTCAGAAAAGGCAAAGGAAAATTATTCAGCTTCCTTGGCTCCAAAGCAAACTCGAACTGGGGCTAGAATAGGGGGGAACAAGAAGGCAAGAGAGGCCTCGACAGAATGTGTCTCCTCATTTGCCCTTTTCCATTCCTTCCCTGACAGTTGTCAGGAAAAGGGCAGGAAAGATGTTTATCTTATTCCTTAAATGGTGTTGCCTGTTCCTACTTTTCAGGAAATCACCTCGTTTGAGGCTGCACGGTGGTTTTCACACACACACACACACACACTCACACACACACACACACACACACACACTATTTAAACTACCACTTCTTCCTCTGAATCCAGAGCTGGCTCCTCTACTGAGAATCTCTTCTCTGGGACAGACATCAATGGAGCAAAGCGATTGCCCTACCTCTGGGCCTGTTACCAAGGCTCCCTCTTTTCAAGCCTTGACACAGCCATGCTCTGAGAAACATTTATCGGTGCTCCCCTCATTGTCCCGCTGCGCCAGAAACAAGGAACAGTAAAAGAACAGCCATTATTTGTATTTGGCAAGAAAGGCGGCAGGAAAATTGGAGAGGCAGTGGGTATGTAAATGTCAGGGTGAGAATGTGAGGAAGCAGGGGCAGGAAGCGCTGAGGAGCAGTCTCAGTGGAGACTCTCAATTAGAGAGACAAGTAATTGATGGAGGGGGGGAGGAAAGAAAGCGACCTGGGAAGGAAGAATCCACCGGGCCGGCAGCAACGCACTCGTGCTCAGATGCCGCTTCCACCTCTGGACCCATTACAACAAAAAGGCCAAGAACCCCACAGATCCTGGAGCTGAGTGTACACAGACGAAAGGTTAGCTCTGCCACTTGCTGCCAATAGGCCTTGTGTATGTTAATTTCTCAACCTCTTTTTGCCTCAGTTTGCTCCTCTATAAAATGGAGGAGATGATAATAACTACCTAACACATGTGTTGTGGGGTTCAAAGCTCTTGATATAAAAGGGTTAATGAGAGAACAGCATCCAGCGCTGGGTTGTGGGTGGGAGCTGCTATTTTTAAGATGATCTGATGAGGGTAACTTCGACACTCCTGACTTGCTTTCCTTACTGAGAAAAAAGAAAAGCTATTTATTACACCACTTCCATTGCTACCATTCTATCCATTTGGTACACATTATTTGTCCCATGCTGTGGGACAACTGCCTGAGCAAGAGGGCAAGAAGGCGCTGGGTTTTCAGCACGCTGGAAATAGAAGCATGACTCTTCCCAGGCCAGCACTCCCTCACATAGCAGACCTCACTTCTAGGGTCTCCACTGGGCCAGACCCTGCCTATGGGACACCCTCAAGCTTCTGAAGGACAAAGTTCCAGGAGGAACTATCACTCCTCAAACAGTGCTCACCTGCAATAAGTGACAATGTTACCACAAGAAATAAAATGAACAACATTATTCCTTTCAATTTGGCTTCAAGCCAGGCATGGTGGCGCACACCTGTAATCCCAGCACTCAGGAGGCTGAGGCAGGAGGATCGATGTGAGTTTGAGACCAGCCTGGGCTACAAAAGTGAGCTCAAGGCCAGCCTGAACTGCATAACAAAACCCTGTCTCAAAAAAAAGACAATAAATAAATAAATAAATTTGGCTTCAAAGGATGTTGTTAGTCAAACTGAATGGGTGAAACCTGTTTTCAGTGAACCTTCCTTGGCATCCTACCCCAAACCTACTGCGCAGCAGAGCTATAGTAAAGAGAAGGTGCAGTCAGTGGGACACTGCGCTAGAATTGACCAGTAAGGGCCACCAAAGCATCACGAAGACACAGGGTGCTGCCGGAAAGGTCATGCCGTACCTGAGGAGAGCACTGTGTGACAGGAAGAGTAGAGAAATTCACCAGTTCCTAACTGTAGTCCTACTGTTATCCAGAGTGTCTGGGCCTGGGGAAAGACAAGTTAGACATGATATTGAGATATGGTATCTCATAATATTGAGAGAGCATCAGTGCTATTGGGTGTCTACCGCATAGGACCAGGAACAAGAATGTATGGAGTGAGACGTTTCCACCTAGAATACTGTTGGCTACAGTGCTGGGAAACAGAGCCTCAAGGAATCCAGAAAGCCTGTGTTTCCCAGTGGGTGCACCGAGCTACCAGCTCCCACCCGCAGTGCTCAGTGGAGTGTGTTGGCCTGACAGAGGCCTGAGCTGAACTTGGGAATAGCAAGTGATGAGATTGCCACCAGCAAACTTCCGCCAGAGTACTGCTCCTCACCACTGGCTTCCAGGCTCCATGGCACCCGGGCCTGGACCACAAGGCCCCATGCCTCCAGAGGGCCATTTTTCCTGCTGAGCCTGGAAACTAGAGGCAGCTTCCAGAGGATCTTGCTTTTCAGCATCACTGTCCTCCCAGGCAAAGTCTCATGGGGATGTGTTTTATAAGTCAGGGTCCCCCATCTGTGCCCTAGGCACCTAAAGAGTGGAGGACGGTCTCAACTCCTGACATGACCCATGAGAAGCCAAATTCCTCCAATGCCCAGTGATCAAAATGAGAAGCACATAGAAGGACACAGGACTTTCACAGGAGATGCCATGCCGAGATTTTAATTGGAATCCTCTACTAAGACTGAGAAACCATGTGCCTGTTTACTGGAGTCAGTCTCATTTTTGCTGTTATCCTAGCTTGCTTCTTAATAGCATCCTTTTCCCTTGGAAGTGATTTATTTGGGCATATGTGCTTGTGCACACCCATGCATACATGGACATGATGAGCATACACCTAAACTGCCTTCAACCACGCTAGAGTCCAGGCTCCTAGTACAAAGGGCACTGCCTCCACTACCAGTGCTCAGCACAGGTTGAGACTCCTCTTTAAGACTGTTTCAAAGGAACCACTCCCCTAGTAACAGAACTGCCTTCACTTGTTAGATGATTTGTGGCTTTGCAATTGGAAAACCAAGAAGTGGTCATTCCCGGAAAAGATTCTTTCCATCGTCTGCTCTATTAAGTGCATCTCGCAGACTCCGTTATTTTATCTCACTTCCCTGAGGATTCTGCCCTTAGCTGACTTCCAAGGAGCAACATAATTCACCTTTTTGCTTCAATTTTAAAATGCCAGCATATTTTCAGTATTGTAGCCCTTTAGGGATTAGTAGCTACAGGAGGAATAAGAAAAGAAAAATGAAACCCAAAGAAGAATAAAGTGCAGAAAGAATGCAGACTAGGAAGAAAAATAAGAAGAGAAAGGAACTGAAAAGGAAGATAAAAATGCAGGGAAAGGAGAAGAGAGGTGTTTTACCCCCTACGTTATTCAAATATCTCTCATGGACTGTCACATGCATTGGTAAAAGCCAGCAAGCCCACAAGTTCAGTGGATTCAGCCTGATTCCATTGGCTGCCTCTGGCTAAACCTGTCCCAAGTGTCTGAGCCAGTAAGAGTTTCTGTCACATGTCACAGGAGCACAGAGTCTTTAAGAGAAAGAAGAACCCAGCCAGCAGACAGGGCTGGAACCCGAGAGGAATGGACAGCTGACCCTATCCACACTCATGTTCAAACAAACTTGCACATGGCCCCTGGGAGGTCTCTCCCCAGGGAAAGGGCTCCTGTGTATTACCTCACTCTTCCCAGCAATGCTGTAAACCCACAGCACCCAGCCTCTGGGTGGGGTGATATGCGCCTCTGATCACAGCACCTTGGGAGGCTGAGGCAGAAGGATCACAAGTAGGAGGCCAGTGCAGGCAACTTAGAAAGGCACAGTCGCAGACTGAGAGACAGACAGACAGAGACAGAGAGTGACTCAAACCAAACTGGTATGGGAAAATCACAAGTAAGACAAATGCTTCTTCTCAAAACCAAAACATATTCCATAACTGATACATTACGGGGGAGCAGAATCAGCTTTTTTTTCCCCTCCCTGTTTACAAGTAATTAGGCCCCGCTAGCATTTTATGATCACTAAATATTGAAAGGTTTTTAAAGTCTATGTTTTAACCTACCACCTCATGCTGATTTGAACATGTCTACAAGGACAGATATGGGATAAAAAATCACTTCTTCCGAGTGATCCAATCTTACAATTAATAGCTGAGAATCCCTTCTTCTCTTTCTCCTCTGCCTCTTTCTCTCTGAGCTGGAGTGCACTCTTCAGCTTGTTAAGCTCAGCTCACTCCCACTGATAATTCACCAGAGATCATAATTTATGGACAATTGAAGCTGCAGAAACATCTCTTAGAAGGAATAGAGCAGATCCATAGCAACAATTCTTCAGGGGAATATTAATCCCCGGCTTTATGTAGTGCTAAGTGTACAATAGTAATCAGAACTTGAGTAGAAGCTGCTAATCATGGGGGAAAAGGCTGTATAAAGAATTCATAATGGAATTAGCCTGCGGCAAACAAAGAAAGACAAAATTAAATCAGCCATCAAATTGCACCAAGGAATTTTAATTTACAGGTTAATGTAGGATTATGTAACTAATCACAGCTAACATTTTCAATGAACAACCAATAAAATTCTGCTCTTTTTTCCTTTCTAATCTTACTAATGGTATTCCAATAATATGCTTTTATTACCCTATCACATGCTAGAAAAGATTCTTAAAAATTCTAAGAGTCCTTCCAAATGTCAGAATTAGAGGAGAAACAGTTTTGAAATAATTCATCAAAAATGTGAATCTAGGAAGATCCGCTCCTCGGTTCAGCCCAATAACAGCTGAGGAAGTTTGCATAAAAATAGATTTACATAACCATATAGCTTTAAAGTATATGCATGTTTTCATGCAGTGCAGGGAGCTGAAATGGGACAAAAGAGACTAAATTAAATATGTGAAACTAATTTGGAGCACAAAGGGTATCAGCTAATTCTAAATAAAACCATTGCCATAGATTTATATGTCAATATTGCAGACATATCCAATGACATACACACCAAGGACTACACTAACAGAGTTTTCATGGTTTATAAATGTGAACATCATAAAAAGAAATAAGGTTTCTAGGATAAAAAGTTGATAGCATTCCCCAAGGGAGGGGGGTCGGAATCTTGTATCCTCCCCAGTTATATTTTGATATCAACCAATGCATGACAAAGACAGAAAAAAAAACCTCTATACAATTTGAAAAATTATATGAAACCCCCGGCTTCATAAATATAAATATATAAAAAGACAGTATAACTCCTTGCACATTGGCAAGGAGAAACTCCAAAATTATACTGTACGCTTAAAAAGACATCAGTTTAATCAAAAAGATCTTTTTCCAACATATGGCAGAAGGAAAATTATTATAAATGGAGTAAAAAGTATGTTCATAAGCTTTACTTCACAAGGGAGGAATGCCGGGAAGAAAGGCGACAGCATTCTTCTTGCATATGTTTTTCTTGTCGAGAACAATGTGGGAAAGGCTCATTCTCCTTTAATCTAAATGTTCATTTTATGGAAGCGGCAACATTCGGCCCAGTTATTAGCAAAGGAGTTTTGTTGCTTTATAAAGTCTAATTTTAAGATGCTCACTTCCAAAAAAACATTATGGTGTCAATTGCACTACCCTTCAGCAATCCTGTAATAACTTTATTCAACCATTTCTAATTATAATTATATTTTCAATTCCTTTTAGCTATAGAAACTCTTTATCAATCAGAGCACAAGACAGAAAATTACTTTATTACAGCTACAGCTCGTTAGGCTGAGTGCTCTTAATGAAGCAGCCTCATAATCAGATGAAAATCATGCTGGAGAAAACTTGCATCATTAGTCTGGGCCTTAATTACCAAGAAATATAGTCACTAACAATGATATTCCATTTCGTGATATGGTGCATGCACCTTCTACTCTACTTGCAATTAATAATTCCACCGACTGCTACAGAATCCTTTCTATTTATTCATAACAATGGAGGGGGGATTCTAAATTTAATTGAGCGCTTCAGATTGTGCTCTTTCTCCCTCTCTCGAACTTGTTCAGATTAAAATGTCACAAGGCTAATATTCTATCTTACAATAATTCATCATTTTAATTACATATTTTATGTATGTGAAGTGTCTTTTTTTTTCCAGCTTTCTGGTAGAGGCTGACATTTTGGGAGATGCACCTAAGAAAGTGGGTGGCCTCTTGTAAAGGGGGCTCCTCTATTCAGGACCACATCCCCCAAATTAAAGGCCTGCCTTCAGTCCATCAGGGTCTCCCGTGTTGGGAACAGGCTTGGCTCGTCCACTGAGATCGGCCTGGGCATCTTCTGATAGCCTTGGGATGATGGTAGAATGGCCACGTTCTGGAGACAACGAGGCCATGTCGCTGGCCTCTTTGTTAAGCATGATTGATCACAGAGGGAATCAGCAACTTTCCTTTGTGAAAGCCTGCTTTCTTCTGCATGATTCCTTTCATGCTTTCTCGGCTCCCTCTACCAAGAGCCTCACTTCTGCCCTCCTGGAAACACCTCAAGTAGGCCACCCAAGAAGGAGATCTGGCCCCCAGTCCTCCGTGGGCTCCACATGCTGCGGGATCCCGGAGCATCCACCTGGCCTCTTAATGTACCCTGCTGGGGCCTTAAGACTGGAGCCAAGGTGCTGCTGCCACTGCTGCTCTTTTTCAAATGCAAATTAGGCTCCCGGATGCAGGCAAAGAGCACTGGGGAGGGCAGAGGCCAGTGGGCTTGGCAGAGATGAATGAGATCCCATCTGACCCCCAAGCCCAAGTATGCCTAACACCAAACTTCCTGCCTGACCCAGCCTTTCTCGGGAACAGTTGCCAAACTCCTGATTTGATTAATGTGAGCTGCACTGTCCCCAGTCGTCTGCCTCCTGAGCACCAAGCACTTTGAAAACCTGCAAGCCACGGGAAAAGGGCTTGGGCAAGACATAAAAGAATGCAAATTTTTAAAGACCTAAGCATCTAGTCTCTACCCCACAAATGTAAAGGTCCCCTATTTTAAAATCCTTGCCTTTCTCCCTCAGACTTATCTGGGGCAAGTGATGGCATAATTCTCAAGGTGGCATAAATAGGAAGATGTCCCTCCTGCTCAGGTTTGACCCCAAATAGGTACACAAGTAATGGAACAAGTGACTAAATAAAAACCCGACAGCAGACACTCCAGATAATGATTTGATTGAAGTTAGTAAAAAATTGACTATGTGTTTAGTGATAGTTTGTCCTGCCCTGCATAACTAAGATTGGAGGAAGGCGGTGGCATGGGTTCAATATTGCAAACGGACTTCACAGGCAATCATCATGGAGCAGGGACATGGAATGTGAGAGCCTGTGGGACCAGTGAAGCAGGAGGCAGAATCACCTGGAGAACAGCACTAGGTGGGTAATAGGAGGTTGATCTGGACCAAGGAGAAAAGCTGTCAGAGCCAGCAAGAAATGAAAAGCAGCTCGGGAAAAGAGCAGAAGAGAGGGCATTAATCAGAACCACACAGAGCACATTTCCATAGGAAAAATGCTTGGCATTTTGGGCAGCCTGATAGTTTGCAAAGCAACTGGAGATGTGCAGCGATCCCCAAGGACAAGTGGTTTGCAAGGCCCAGCCTGATGCCCTTAGAAGCAGCCGCAGGAGAGCCGAGGAACAGTTAAAGGAAACCGGCTGTTGCAGCGGCAGGAAAAGCCCTCGACATCCTAGCCGTGCTTTCCATCAGCCCTTAAGGCTTCCTTCTAACATCACTTTATATAAGCACAGAAGTCACTGAATAGATTTGCATCTGGCAGTGGCTACCCACAGATACAGTAGAAGATTTTGGAAAGCTCTAGATCTTTATCTGGGGCCATGACCTGCATTCTGATATCCTCGGTCCTGTGGGTTGAGGATTTCACACCCAAATCCTCAACAGAAAAGAGACCACAGCAATACAGCCCAACCTGAAGGGACAGGGGTAGCTCTGCCTTGGAGATCATCTGACACGGCATCCTCCCATGAACTAGCTGGATGACCCTAGAGAAGGGTGACTCAACTCCTCTTGGGCCTCTGTTCCACATGCATGAGATAAGGACAATGGTCCCACCAGCTTCATAAGGCTGTGACAGAGGCAAGCTGAGATCAGGCATGTAACAAGACCTGGCCCCTAGGGTACTTCGATAGGCATGAGCTCTGTTTATCTTCACTGTCATCATTAGCATCCCCACACACGAAAGGCAGCTATGGCTTGCTCTGAAACTAAGTTTGAAATTTTGAGCAATAATTTTCCACCCTGCTGCACATTAAAATCATCTGCCCCAAACTCCCTAATGAGATCAGAATCTCTCAGGTGGTATTTTTCAAAGCTCTTTACATGATTCCATTGTGCTATTCATGGGGAGACCCACTGATGCTGACTCTTAATGCCTGTGCATGGTATTTAAAATATCAGTTTGCCAGCTAGAAGGGCTGCACGCTGGCAAGGGGAAGAGCCTTCCTCTTGGTCACCTGGAGGGTGATGGGAGTCTGGTAACTGTACCGTGAACTGCGAGAGTATGGAGCTTTTATGACCTAGGAGTGAACAACCATGGCCTTTGCTCATGGGATTTGTTGGCTTTTCCAGCCGGCAAAGCACTCTGATTCCCATATACAGAATGTACCGCATGCCGCTCAAGTTCCCTGTGTCTTTCAAAAATGTCTGCCTAGGGCTAGGATGTGTACATGCCACAGGAGACAGGTTGCCCACGAGCACCAGAGCCAGGAATGCCTTCTTCTGTGGCCCGCTAAGGGCTGCCCATGCAAACTCTGCCTAGAGAGGTAATGGTAAGGCCACAGAGGGAGAAAAGCCTATCGCTCATCTCTGGGAGGAAAGATTAACCTGTCAGGATGCACAAAGGCAGACTCAGGCCAGCCCCGGATAGAAGCAACAACTCTAACAGGGCAAATCCTTAGATAGCCTGATGGCTTTGACAGATGTTTGACATTTGCACTAGTAGAGTCTTAGAGAAGTAAAAATTTCAACTACTTAGATTCCTCAAACCTAAATAAACCTACCAGGTCCTCAAAAGACAATCCTCTATGTATTTATTTGATTTTAATAGTTAAGACACTTCCACAGCAGAAAGACCTTTGAGACCATAGATGAAATGATGGAAAACCACAATCTAAAAGAAAAAAGGACAAACCAGAAGCAGCATCTAGACTCATCACTCATTTCAGCTCCTGTTTTACTCCTGGCAGGAAAGGATTTGCTTATCTCATAATGGTGACTGAAAATTTAAGGAGGATTCCTTCATTCTGCAGAGCTCAGGGTGGCAGAACCTTCTGGAATGTTCTTTCAGGGATCAGAAAACAGAAGAGGGATCTACATTCTTGCCCATCAGAGATAGCAAGCCTGCTCCTTTGATGACCTCTGAATACATTTTCACTCCAAAAAGGGCCATGGGTAGAAGTGCAACAAATAGAAAATTCACAGTGGTGTATGAGAAACACCAGAAAATTCCTTTTCTTTTTTTCTTTCATGTCCATTTCCATCTTTTCTCTTTTTTTTTTTTTTTTTTTTTTTTTTTTTTTTTTTTTTTTTTTTTTTTTTTT
>PVJA010016976.1:0-30362 GCA_004027025.1 Myocastor coypus | reverse complement strand
GCCAAGGCCTGGGATTACAGACGCGTACCACCACGCCCAGTATCGCCAGCTCAGTGCACTGTAGAGTGGGGCCGGCACAGCACGAGAGGCCAGGAACCGAACCCTGGCCCCTGAGCTTCCTCTAAGCAAGCGCTAAATCCACTGAGCTATACTGCCGGCCCTCAGAAGATTCCTTTATACCATGAGACTTACAATGGAACCTTAAAAGCAAACCAGAGTCAACACACCAAAGAACTATAAGTCCAATGCAGAAATGTACCAGTATTGTATGAGTTTAGTCCTTTGAGATTCCCAAAATAGTTAAGTTCAAGGAGACAGAAAGTAGAACCATGCACTGAGCACAGGGCCATGAGCATTTATTGGAAAGGGAAGTCATAGAGTTTCCACGGGGACGTGTAACAAGGCCCTGGAGATGGATGGTAGAAACAGTTGCACAACCATGTAAACATGCTGAATGCCACGGAACAGAAATAAACATTGCTAAAATGGCAAATTTTATGTTGGGTATATTTTACCATAACAACAAGAATCAGACACAAAGGAACACTTATCTTGAGGATAAAAGGAAATTACTTAATAATTAATAATGTTTTGCTTCAGTGATATTTTTCAAAAGCAATACAAAAACTAAGCCAAAGAAAGAAGATCTGAAATATGAGAAACAGACATAGTCAGGAGTCCTGGGTTTAAGAGTTCCCTCTGCCCGGAATAAGCTGAGTGACCTTGACAAGCCACTGTCCCCCTGAGCACTTGGTTTCTTCATCATTAAAACCAATTGAGATGGTCACTAGTCCATGCCAACTCTTTCCTTTGTGCTGCTTTGCAATTCTACCTCAGTATTTGTGGAAATACTTCTCTAGGAAGACCAAACCAGTCAGTCACTTCCGGCAAACATTAGTATTCTTTTCCTTCTTGCTTACAGAAAGGAAAGAACTGGGGACAATTAGATAAAAATAACTTTTTACTGTCCAACTTTCACTCAGAGAACCCACAAAACTATGAAAATTCTAACAACAAAAGTTGTCCATGTAGCGTTTTACTGGCCAGTGATCATCGTAAGAGCTGAAGAGCTTGTGTCCTCTACCTTCACTCAACTTTGAGGCCCATGCCCTGCAGATGCTCACCACTCAACCTCGTTGGGCCATTTCTAAATTCTTCACTTTCCCTCCACCCTGAAATCTTGCAATCAGCGCAGTAGTTTCAAAGGAACAGCATCCCGCGCATAATTTGCACTGAGTATCTTTTCATCTTCCTTTCTCCCTTTTCCCATTTGGCCCCTAGAATGTCTGGAAAGTGAAAACTCAGCCGAGAACCTGTGCATCTCCTTGCCTGGCCAAGTTTCCTAGCTTCCAGAAGAAGGTGACCCGCATGCAGACTGCATTCAGTTCTTCAGGCCGCTGGTTCCCAGCGGCCCCTCTTGCTCCCTCAAGACATCCTGCAATGTCTGGAATCACTGTTAGTTGTCAAAAGCTAGGACAGGGGTGCCGCTGCATCCACTGTGAAGAGGTGGATGTTGTACAGGCTGGACCTTACTACAGAGCTATAAATTCACCCCCGGTATGTCCATAGTGCTGAGAGACAAATGGCCACCTCCCCATGTGCTGGCCAGCTTCGGTCCCTTTGCCCCTGAAAGATCTCACAAAAATTATGACGTCAGTTTTCTCATCCTCATTTTATAGGCAAAGCTCAAAAGCTAAGGAACTTTGTCAAAGTTTCCAGCAGA
Organism: Myocastor coypus; assembly: GCA_004027025.1. Lineage (NCBI taxonomy): Eukaryota > Metazoa > Chordata > Mammalia > Rodentia > Myocastoridae > Myocastor > Myocastor coypus. The sequence continues at coordinate 28,639 of PVJA010016976.1, read as the reverse complement.
GAAATGGAAAAGCTGCAGTTCCAGGGTCCCTCTGTCTCTGTCTGAACAAATGAATAAATGAGCATGGGTGGAATAAAAGCAGCTGCTACTTTTCATGGGAAAGCGAAGGAAGGGAGAGGGCACCGGAGACCGACCTGAGACTTCCTCTGGAGAGCTTTCTTTCTTTCTTTCTTTCTTTCTTTCTTTCTTTCTTTCTTTCTTTCTTCCTTCCTTCCTTCCTTCCTTCCTCCCTCCCTCCCTCTCTCTCTTTCTTTCTTTCTTTCTTTCTTTCTTTCTTTCTTTCTTTTCCTGTACTTTAGAGAAGGATCTACAAGATCTCACTACTAGATCGGACTCCTAGTGGTCTGCCTGTTTACAGCCTCCCAGAGCTCGGATTACAGGGCGCGCCACCACGCCCAGTCTCATTTGCAGTCTCAAGGCACCGCGGCGGCGGGGCCGGCGCAGGCAGGTGTGGGGATTGAAGCCCCGGCTCTGGCACCTGCTTGCAGGCACTTTATTCCACTGACCTATTTGCACCGCCCCCCCCCCACGAGCTTTCTTGATGCCCAGACCAAACGTGCAGGTGAACTGTGCTCACGTTCCTTCCAGCACTGCTCCTTGGAACCACCCAACTTCCAGGGAATGGAGAGAGTGAAGCCAACAAACTGGATAGGATCTCTCACAGCCATAGTGTCATCCAGCCTCAGGCACCCTGAGGAGGGCACAACTACCACTGCCAGAGTGGCCGAGAGAATGCTGAGACCTGACTCCAGGGCACACACAGAAACTGCAGCCCCACTCTGCTGGTCTACTGAAGGAAGTAGTTAACGCTTATCATTTTTTCTTCTCATTTTTAATTCCTTGTAATTTTTTTAAAAGAAATTTTGCATGCTTCTATCTAAACAACTAATTTGAAAACAACATTATGCAATACACAAAAGAGGAAGGAAGGAAGGAAGGAAGGAAGGAAGGAAGGAAGGAAGGAAGGAAGGAAGGAGGGAAGGAGGGAGCTATGGTCCTGATTGCCTGCCTGGGCAGGAGCCTCACCAGGTGAGGGGTCCCTGTAGATCTTCTCACTTGGGAAATGAAGATGATGGGAAAGGAAAGGACAGTGACTATGTCCTTCCATGTCCCCTCAGAAGAAAGCCACCTCCCCATGTACTGGCCACCTTCGGTCCCTTTTGACAAGTGAGCCATTCACCCAGACAAACCACATGCCAGACAGTGATTGTTGAAAAGATGGGGGTTTCAATTGCATGGTCGATTTCTCATGCCTGTATCTTGTCATCTGAGCAGCTACTTTGTAGATAAGCAATGTACCAACCAGTATTAACCTCCTACGCTCTTGTTTAGAAATGTTGTACCATTGTTTATTCTTTAAAATAAAGAAAACAACAAACCCTCTACCCTAAGCCTACTTTATACTACTAACAAAAGATCTACAGCAACCCTAAGCCTATATGGCTAAGTCTTGTGAAGAAGCATTTGAGGCTGGAGAGGGCACTGTCTCCAGAGAGCCTGCTGCCCCTCACAGCTCCACCACCCCCCATCAGAAACAAGGGCCCACTGTCTGCAGCACAACAACTAGCAACCTGCATGGGGTAATTAAGGCCTGCCTCTGTCAACTACTTCTGCTAAAAAGTCTTAGAGATGTTTAACTCCCTCAGGTTCCATGCATTAATTAAATCCTCTTTACCTACACTCCCAGATTGTTCCGGAAGCAAAATACTGCTGGAGGGAGCAGAAGAGAAATCCCATGGCTTGTCACACTACAGACATTGCAACTCATCCACAGGAGCTTGGAAAGCACCTGACCCACCCGAGAGAGCCCTTCTCCTGGGAATCGGCCCGCGGCAACAGAGACACCAGAGCTGCCGTGCCTGCAGGGCGCCCCATGGCCACCTGTGCTTCTAGGGCCACCTCCAAGGGAACTGAGGCTGGGACAGCTTTCTTTTCCCACAGTTCAGCACAACAAAGAGAATATCTTTAAAGATTAAACTTGTTTTGTGAATCATTATCATCATCAATATTATCATCACTATTACAGTATTATTCATCTTCAGCTTCATCTGGCTTTCACCCGCTTTTCTGCTCATGTCCTTTTACCGTTCCAATATCCAGCCCAAGACCATTCATGGCCTTAGCCACTTCTTAGTCGTCTGTTATCTAAATTGGTCTCCCTCTCTTTCGGGTCCTCCATTCCAAGGTGACAAAAAAAGAAAGAACGATAGTCATGCCCAAAAGGGCCACGGTCCTGTGCAGCCTATTCACTGCATGAACTGTGCCCAGTGTGTACCCAAGGTTAAGCCCATTAAAAAGTTTGTCATGTGGAGGCTGCCGCCGCCGTCAGGGACATTTCTGAAGCAAGTGTCTTCGACGGTCACGTGCTTCCCAAGCTGTATGTAAAGCTGCATCACTGCGTGAGCTGTGCCGTTCACAGCAAAGTGGTTAGAAATCGATCTCGTGAAGCCCGCAAGGACCAAACACCTCTGTCCCAATTTAGGCCTGCTGGTGTTACCCCACGACCTCCAGCAAACCATGTAGAGGGAGCTGGGTCTTCATGGACTGAAGAAAACTCTCTTGAGAAAGAAATAATAAATCGAATGTCATACTTTATATAGCATGTTGAGTATACCTGCCAGAGATAGGTTGGGTTAGTTCAACCTATCCAAGTTCAAGTTGGCACTCTGAAAATGAATAAAGAGAAACACTAGAAGGGGAAAATACAATAAAATAAATTGGTCTCTCAGTCTTCCCTGACTTTTCCATTCATGGCATTTTTGAATATTGCTCCAGTGTTGTGCAGAAGGATTTCGATTGAAGTTTGTTTGGTGTCCTCCTCATGGCTAGGTAAAGTTATAGAAAGGAAAAAATGATCCATGTAGCATCAAGAAAGAGGCTCACTTTGGTCACCTCATCAAGGTGCTATCTGCCAGGTTCCTGCATGCTCAACTTGAGATTATTCACTTTCTTCTGAAATATGATACTAGCTGCAGCCCACGCTGGAGGAGGAAGGGGAATTTGTATTACCTTAGAACTGAGACCTCATTAATAAGTAGAAATCCATTTTGAGGAAGCCTTAAGTAGAGGTCAGAGCTTGAGGTTCCAGTCTCAGTTGGGCGAGCTGGATTATCATTTGGTTGCTGAGAGCGGTTGTTACAGTCTCCCCTCTATAGGACACTCAGGATAGCCCCGCCTGATCCAGGTGGTTGCTAGGCCCAAGGTTTCAGCTCTCACATTCTGCCCTATGGCATCAAAAGCAGAAGCCCTGCTGGGCTCTTTCCCTGGGGGCAGCTGCAGCTTGCCCACCCCTTGCCTCCAATCACTGTTATCCCTCGCTCTCTTCCTTTGTTTGGAAACATTTTCCCTCCTTTCGTTTGGGTTTCTGCTCAAATCTCCTGGCCACAGAAAAGGGCCTCCTTGGTCCTTGACAATTTAACATAGACCCACTCTCTACCTGCTGTGGGGCTTTTGTGTCTGTCAATGCTATTTAACACTATGTCTTATGTTTTTACCTCAGCCATTTGTCCTCTGTGTAAATTTGTCTGCTCTATGTAGGGCAGAAACTTGGTATTTTTTATTCCCCCACTGAATCACTAGTGCCTAAAACAGAGCTGGGCACATAATAGGCTGAGCCTCAAAGGGTATTTATCGAGTGAAGGAACACATGAGCACCTCTTTATTTTTTTTTTTACCTTTACTATCTGTACAATACTTGATGCCCTGGTAGATTCAGGAATCCTTGCAATAACTCTACATCAACAACCTCTCACCACCCTTAGAGCAGCTGTTCTAATGTATCAGTGACTAAGGTTATAACTTTGAATGGATTGTAAATACTTTATATAGGAGAAAGACTCTACTGTCAGAATGGACAGGTGGCTTTATCTTTCCTGACACCTCTGATCCATGGATAGCAGCTTCCTGGAAACTGCTGGGAAGGGTTCTGAAGCAGACGTGAACTGAGGAGAAAGTGCCGTGATTCGTTGCTAATATCTAATACAGGTAAAAGAACAGAAATGATATACACTGTGTGTATTAATCTAATTAATACACCACGATTACACTTAACCAAGCTCTCTCACAGTAACTGCATGCAACGAAATTTGGAAAGTTTTACACTTACGGGCTCAAATGGTAAATATTTAGGCTTTATGGATCTATGGGGGACTCTGTGAAAACTGCTTCATTCTGCCTTTGCAGTGGAAAAGCAACTATGGGCAACATGCAAATAAAAGATCCTATGAGAATAACTGTTCCAAAAAACCACTCTACTTGCAAAAATATCCCGCAGGCTGCATTTGGCAGGCCTTAGTTTACCAACCCCCAGCTTCCACGAACTTCCCTACAAAGGATATATGCCACCCCCACCGTCTTCATTCCCGCCTAAAGTAACAAGATGTTGAAAAAAACCAACAGTTACTCCTCAACCCTCTTCCAATCAACTGACTTCTTTCTCTACAATCCACAGAGATTATTTACTCATCAACATTTTGTGACACTTTTAAGAGTTATCAAAAATGTCACCAGCACCAAATGTTTCATTAATTATTGCAAACATCTTTTGAAAGAATGCCACAGTGGGTTTCTTTCACTGAATGATTTATTTCAGATATAATTTCACTTTAATTAATAGGGGATTTTGCTGTGACCCGGAGGGTGTGAGAACCAGCAGAGTCTGCGGTTTGGTGAGCAGAGAGCTAGGAACCTGCCTGTGCCTGCAGGAGGAAAATCTTACAGAAAAAGAAAGATGCTGGCTGGCAGTTTTTCCACATGAACATCCAGCCCGTGCCACTCTCATTAACAGCACCTGTGGAACATCTTTTCAAAGTAAATTAAAAGGTGGTTGGTCAGGTTGGGAGTAGGCCCCATGAATTATGGGGGAAAGCAGTGCAATTTGGCTTATTTGTGCTTTGGTGGAAAACAACTCCATCTCTTAGCTGCGTTGTGTTCTGTATCTGTGCCATAAGTCCTTACAGAATCCTAAAACAGCAAAAGCAACAAATCAACAGTGTAGTTTATTAGGCCCTGCCTGGCACCATGCAGTAGAAATCAAAAGACACAGTCTCTGCATTTAAGGAGTAAACCTTCCTTTAAGGTGGCTTTCTTTCAACTTCTGGCATTCTGAGAGCATTTAATCACTTATCTAAGCAATAAAGCTTTTTCTGAGGGGTACATTTGGAGGGAAGATGGTTGTTGTTTTCAATTACCAATAAGCAAAATGCCTCGTCCGCATTTCCCAAAACACTAGGTTACATTAGTTTCAGTTCTAATATCCTGCCAAGCAGAAAAAAAGTCCCCAAATATAAAGCAAATACATCTGTCTAATATTGCTGTTCAAAATGCCACTGCATTAAATAAAATTCCATGCTGTAAAATTTTGCAAGGTGATAAAACAAAAATGATATAATAAATATAAAACATCTGCGTTTTTTTTTAACAAGACATTTGGAAACCAATTTCATTTATATTTAAACTTGTTTTGAAGTGTTTCTAGTTTTGAAAAACATCCTAGTTACAGTATATTAGACTCTTTTCCCTTCAGGCAAAAGATTAAAGAGTTGATGCCCAAGTGGAGGGGGACTTGAGAGGAGAAACCACCACTGCATGTTCCAGAAGGAACCCTGTCTTTGAGTCTTCAGCTGGCCTCCGATCATAAAAACAGCGGTGCGTGCCCTCCGTCAGCAGTCCTGGGAAATGGATTCTCACACAAGCACAAAAATGCGTTAAAACAACATTAAGTTTCTGGCAACGGCTTAAGCACATAGAGCCCAAGAAGTGGGGAGTTCAGCAGTGACTCTGGCTCTGTGTGCCTAGGTGGGGCAGTCACCGAGCCCAGCAAGACCACCCAGTGTTCTCGGCCGAGGAAGGCGGTGATGGAGAGGGGCAGGGAGCAACTAGGAGAAGCTGGCCTCCTCCACCAGGCTGGGAAACGCGCCTCGGAGCATCTGGGCATCCAACCCACAACAGCTCAGAACGGGCTCAGGTTTCCTTTCAACAAACCAAAGAAACACAGACAAATGACATCTGAGGGGCAGCAACAGCAGACAAAACGCGTACATCTGTGCTACAAGTTTAAGCGTCCTCCATCTTACATTGCTAGAAAGAAGAAAGCCTGGATGGCTAGATTCACAGATGGGAATTCCACCATCACACACACATACACACACACACACACATACACACACACACACACACACACACACACACACACACACCGCTGCCGCAGCCGCCGCCGCTGCCACCACCAACTCCACATATCTGACACCTATCTTTGGACCAAACTTCCAGCTATGGAGTCGCCAAATGAGGAGTGAGCTCTGCTTATTTCATTGTTTACAGAAGAACACGTAAGTTGTGCTTGGAACAATCAAGAGAAGCGAATCCACATCGCTGCTTAGATGAAGAAAATACTTCCCAAACAAAGCAACAAACAAGATTGACAAGAAATGTTATATTAATACCAGCTATCATTTATTGAGCACATTTTTGTGCCAGGCACGTTACAAAAACTGCCATGCTTCAGCAAGGTGCATACGGCGATTGCAGGTAAGCGTCGTTATTGGCTTCTAAATAAGGAAGATGAGCTTCTGCAAAGAGAAATAAATCAGCACAGTTCACAGTTCACAGTTCACAGTTCTCAGGTGGCCAAGCAGAAACCGAACCAGAATGGGAGTGGCTGCAGAAGCAGGGCCAGCTGTCCCTCTGTGTCCAGGAGCTGAGAATGGGTTGCAGCCCAAGTTTCACATGGAAAGTTTGTTGTTTTCAGCCACTAAGGAGAGGACCTCTTTGTGCGGGAAAATTCTGCTTACCAAAATATTTAAAAAGAAAAGCTATCTTCAGTATTTCTCTATTTCTGTATTTGGATTTAGATTAATCGCAGGCTGGGCTCTGAGGTAGAAGTTGGTACCTCGACTCCCAGCCAATACTCAGTCTTGTGCCAGCCGCGTCAGGTCTAATGTCCTCATGTCCTGACTTGTTCGAGAAACCTTTTTTTTTTTTTTTTTTTTCATAACTAGTCCCTACCCCTATTCAGTTCAGGTAAAAACGTTTACTGAACCAGCCATAGGCGAGGGTTTACCAAAACTTTTAACTTTCCCACCTTATATAATATGTGCCACCATATTTTCCTCAGTTACCTAGACAACATTCGGCTTTTGGGGTGTTTTTATTTTACCGCTTTGGGGACAAATACACACACAAGTGTGCACTTGGATATCTATCTGTATACTCATGACTGATCATTGTGCATTTTCCATTTTGAATGGATGACAGATACATCCGCTCCAGGAATCTGTCCAGGTTATCATGGTTAGCTCGTCTTTCTTGACAAGCTTTAAACGCAGTTCTAAACCAAACACCCCAGGGCTCAGAGATGATCAACTAGAAGGAAGTTCAAGGCGCCTGCGCGGGGCCCCTGGGAGCCGCTGTTCCTTTTCTCAGGCGTGAATTAAGAAGCAGGTCGCTTCAGTCGGACTGTTTGCTCCCTGCATGGAAAAGAGAACCTTCTCAAGAATAAACAGAGCAAATTCCCAGCCTTACACAAAGGAGAAGTCAAGAAAACAGAAGCGTCGGCTAATGCTGCACTCTCACAGATGTGCCGGTTAGCACCCCCTACCACTTTGGGCAATTTGCCCTGGGTTTTATTTTGTTTGCCATTGGTACAAGAGTTCTAACTGGTACACTGGATTTTCTAGAGCAGTTTGAAAATGGAAAATGTACCCACCAACTAGCAGCTGTTCACCTACTTCAACAGAGCTGAAGTAAGTGCATGTGAAATATAAATATCATAATATGAAATAGATAATAGTTCATATCACAATAATATAACATGAAATAGTATCATAATATGAGCAGATGAAATATCATAATATGAATACTATCACATGTAGCAAAATTTACCCTAGAGAAATCCCAGAAGATGCTATACAATAAAGAGAGTCTGGTGATTCTTACACACATTTCTATATGAAATTCAACCGTAAAAAGAAACATTTAAACATTTTCTTCTTGACACATTTCTGCCCGTGAACTAATCCATCTCAGTTTCAATATTCCAGCATTGAAAGCTACTCCTTCGGGAGGGATTCAGGGCTCTTCCCGTCCTCCCCTCTGGCTCCACCGCCTCCCGTGGCCTCACCAGATTCCTTGCTGCCACCCTTTCTCACAGTTTCTATTGCTGCTTTCTTTGCAGTATTCTTTTTTCTTTTTTCTTCTGGGTATTTGGTACAGGGTATCACTACACAGACGCAGATAGGACTCATGGTGTTACTACTGTTTTCAGATGTCCCAGCGCTGGGATTATGAGCATGCGCCGCCACACCCAGACTGTCGCTGGCTCAGTGCGCCCAGGGGCGGGGCCGGCAAGGCAGGCGAGATCCGATCAAACCCTGGTCCCTGCACTGGCCAAAGCAGGCACTTAGTCCGCGGAGATATCTCACCCCGCCCGCTTCGCAGTTTTCTTCACCTGACATACTCAGACTTACACTTCAAAGTCCAGTTCCAATACTAAGACTTCCGGCTCCTATTTGGAAGCTCCTCTGGACTCTGCCTCCACATTTTCATTGCGTTCCATTTACACCTCTATTGCAGCACCTACCTCACGGCATGGAGGTTACCTGTCTTCACACAGCTCTGACCCGCAGAGCGCATGGAGTCTAGACCCTAGCTGTCTTACCTGCCACTGTGTCTCTTGCTTTACCATGAGGACTGGCCCAGTGTGTGTCTTGCTCGATACAGTGAGCAAATGCCCTTCCCTATGTGTAGGACGCATCCTTAAGGCAGCTGTCTCTTCACTCATCACCCTCTCCTGCCTGGGGCTCTAAGTAGCTGAGTCGCTGGTGGTCATGTGATCCTGGATCAGAATGGAAACAGGTGACTAAAGAGGGTAAATTTCTAGCTAGATTGTGAAGTACCTGGATGAAGCCATAACCGAAATGACTATCCCTGGACTTTTTAGTTACCTGAGCCAATTGAGTCACCTTTGCACTCAAGCTAATTCGAGTTCTATTACAGAAACTTACCACCTCAGCGCTCCAAGTTACATACCCTCACCAATTTCTAAGAGCGTAACGTTAAAATGTAATGGGGGGGGGTGCGCTGCAGAGATGATGCCCGCTGACAACCAGAGTCCTCCAGGCACTAGCACGGGCCGCGCGTCTCCGAGGCCTGTAATTCCAGCCCCTTTGCAGAAACTGCTTAAACCAGGACTCTGCGCTGCCGCTTTGTGCTGTGTGCTCAAAATGAACGGACCCCAAATCGTGGTGTACTAATTCACCTTGCGTTTTCAAACAACTTCTGCCATAGCCATTAGAACTGAGAGGAGCTTCTCATGAGAGGCCATCACAACTGGTTCTCAGTTTCCATGGCGCTCTGCCCTTAAAAGAAAACCCCAAAGTACAGCTGCCTAATACTTCCTTCCAAAAAGAAAACTGCCCAATCTTCTTAAAAGCACCAGCATGTCCAGACAGTTTCATACCTTTAAAAAAAGGGGAGGGGGGGCCTTAAAGATATCGGTGCAGTCTTGTGAAATAAACAGAAAGTCTCAAGGATGAGTCAGAAAGCACCCAGTATTATGAATACCTTGCCCTCTTCTAAGCAAGGTTATAACTGTAGCTATATAAAAAAGGGAGACACTCTTCCAGCTGAGAGTTCTTCCAGCTTTCTAACTGCGGCAGGCCCGGCCACTGCCCCGCCCGCCCTGCCCCTCACCTACCTCCCCGTCACAGCCAGGCTGGTGATTTGATCTGGGAGGACTTACAGTATGCTGGATGTGCACTGAATTCTTTTCCTGGCTCTGAAATTTTTTGCAAGTACCAAGGCCAACTGCCCTCTCCCAGTCTCCCTTTCCTCCCCTGAAATTCAGCCTTCATCATGCAATGGCTCCATGAGGAGCAAATAAGGTGCCAGGTAAGGGTACCGAGCACAGGACTGGGAGCAGAGCAGCTGTTCCCAATCCACTCTTGTATTTGCATTTCATTCACTACCCTTGACCAAACCAGCAGGCTCTTCTGGGGCTCAATGGGCTGCGTAAGCAGCACCAACCTCCACCCCAAGATGCAGGCACAAAGACAGGCAGTGTTCTGAGTCTTGCATCCCTCGTGCCTCACACCTGAGCTACCTGTGAGACCTGCTGACCTTTCTCCCTCAACGCTGTCAGTGACATCATCCTCTCACAGCTGGACCACTGCAACAGCATCCTAGCTGCTCCCACCTCTCCTTTTGTCTCCCTACAGCCACCATGCTGCAACCTGAGTGATTCCTAAAGTACAAACCAGAGCCTACCACGGTCCTGCTAAAGCTCTCCATGGCTTCCAATACAAGTAAGGAAATACCCATGACTTACTGAGCACTTACTACACACGAGGCACAGGTCTTAGCAATTATGTCATCTAAAACAGCTCTCCAAGGGCCAGGCAAATAGCTCAGGGAATTAAAACACCTGCAAGCTGGCTCAGGGGCTGGGGGTTCAATCCTCCAGCCTGTTCTGCCAGCCCCACCCCAAGGCACAATGAGATGGCAGTTGAGACTGGGCATGGTAACGTGCACCTATAGTCCCAGCTCTTGGAAGGCTGTAAACAAATGGATTGCTATGAGTCTGATCTAGTAGGGAGACCCTGAACATCCTGTAGACCCTTCCCTAAAATACAATAAATTAAGTAACTAATTTACATATCCTGTTTTATATATCCAGGTCACACAGTGGCACAGGAGTCAGAACCACAAATTCTTTCCCTCCCTAGAACCTCCACAAGCCCTTCCCTACCCTATCAGTTATCTTGTGTCCCTTGGGACACTCCCCTTGTCTCCTGAGCTCTGGCTACTCTGGCCTTTTTCTGTCCTCAAATATACCCCAGCTGATTTATTCCTCTCCTTGCATGACACTTTGACCACTCTTTCTCAAGACTCTGCAGAAACGTCACCTTCTTTGTGACACCACCCCAAGCACACTGCTGGGAGACCTGGACATGTGGGCTACCCCTGTCACTCTGAGAACCATGGCCATCTCAGGAGCCCAGAGTTTCTTGGGAATCTCTTACTCCATTAGCTTGAGGTAGCTCAGCAGAATAAGCACCTGCTTAGGCAAGCACAGGGATCAGGGTTTGATCCCTCATATCACACGCCATGTTGGCCCCACCCCTCGGTGCACTGAGCTGACCGCCAAGTTCAGGTGTGGTGTGCGTACCCCATAATCCCAGTGCTTGGGAGGCTGAACACAGGAAGATCACTTCAAGTCTGATCTGTGTAGTGAGACCCTGTAGACCCTGTACTAATATACATTTTTTTAAATAAACATAGAATAAAAAAAGGGAAATGGACATTGGCTCACAGGGCTATAATTTATCACTTACATCAGGTAGTTTATAAATCCCCTCACTTCTGTGTGTGCTGCTGAACCATAAAGGAAAGAGAGTAGAAAGTCTGGAGTGTTCATGGAAATTGCTTCTAAGACTCTAGAAAGTATTTCTGTTCCCTTGGTGGATGAAATACTCTGAAAAATTCTAAATACTTAAAACGGTACTGAAAAACACTCTCTCACAAAATAGACTTACTTTAGCTTTTCAAAAAAATTTGTTTTGCTTTAAATAGGCTGATGATTTTTTTTAAAAGGTGACTGGATTGAGAGAGAACTTGATGACAATACGTTACTCGGTGCCAAAGAAAGCTTTTTATTGGCTTCTCTTGTGTTTCTAGTTTTCTTTGTCCAGCTGTGATATCAGATTTAGTCATCTAAAACCCCAATTTATCATCTCTGCTGGGTTTATAATTTTCAGTGTTGTAGTTGACGTGAAAACATTCATGGGCTAAAACTCAGAATAAAAGGAAGATTTCACAAATTCGGGACAAAGTGAATAGGTCTCTGAAAGTCAGACTTCAAGCAGACAAGACAAACACTAACATTTACCCCAGGCAGTAGATACACAATATGGACCACACAAAAGAGATGGCAGAACAGCACCGCAAAGGCTGTCAACAGTGCCAACCCAGCCTGAGGATACAGTCTCCTCTTCCCTGAAGCAACTGCACAATCTGAGATGAAAATAAATTCTTCCAGCTGGATGTGGTGACCCACAGGTAAGCCCAGCACTCTGGGAGGGTGAAGCATGAAGATCAAAAGTATGAGACCAGCCTGAACAATTTAGCAACTTAGTAAAAGCTTATCTCAAAATGAAAAATAAAAATAGGCTGGTGATGTAGCTCAGTACAAAGGTCCTAGGATTAATCCCCAGTAGTGAATACTCATACTAATATTAATGATGATGATAATAAAAGTTCTTACACCCCGTGATTCATCAGCCCAAATAGAAATATCCCATTTGGGGCCTTAATTAAAACTGACTGAGTGATTATTCCATGCTGTGCAACCCACAATCACTATCCACAGCAGGTATATATTGATCAAAACAGCTACCATCTATTGAATGACTGTCATATATGTCTCAGGAAAAGTGGGAGGTAATTTGCATGTCTATTGTTTTTTAACAAATGCTGGTAGAATACACAAAACTTCTCTATATGAGTATGAATTACAAAAACCTGACATTTTTATCAGCAAAAACAGCCCTATGGCACAAACTCCTTGGAGTTCAATCCACAACCTGTTCTGTCTCTCCTGACTCAGCCCATACTCAACATAAACACACAGGAGAGCTCAGTAAATTCTTATTTCACTTACTAATAGGTTGTTTGTTTGTTTGTTGCAAAAACAGCCTCTGAGAAGAGAGAAAAAAATACAAAGATTTCAGATAAAGATCACACCAAGCCAGATGTGGGGGTGCACACTTGTAATTCTAGCATTCTGGGGGGCTAAAACAGGAAGGTTACAATTTTTTTAAAACCACCTTTTTTTTCTGTATTTAGGACAGGGTCTACAGGGTGTGTAGGGTCTCACTGCGTAGGTCAGACGCATAGTGATTCTCCTGTTTTCAGCCTTCCACAGTGCTGGGATTACAGGCACACGCCACCATGCCCAGTCTCAGTGGCTGTCTCAACACACCACACAGGCGGGGCCAGCTCAGCATGGGGAATAGAATCCTGGCCACTATACTCTGCCTAAGCAGGCACTTTAGTCCACTGAGCTATCAGGCTGGCCCCCAAGATCACAAATTTGAGCCCAGCTTGGGAAACCCTAAGACTTAGAGAAACTAAGTCTTAAAACAAAAAATAACAAACAGGCTAGGAAAGTAGCTTACAATCAGAGCCCTGGGTTCAACACCCAGTTCTAAAACAAAAAAAAAAAAAAAAAAAAAAAAAAAAAAAAAAAAGTGTTAAACCCGCCAACTCTGGGGCCCTCACCACAGCCGTGCAGGTTTTCTCTAAAACTATCTTGGGCCAGCCTCTGGTCTCCACATTCCCAAAACTCACATATAAAACAGGGAAGGCTTCCCTGCTCTTCAGTCCAGCCCGGTGTCAAGAGCTGGTGCCCATCACTGCAATTCGCTCTACTTCCAGGCAGTCTACTTTCTTTGCTTCAAAAGTTACCTTAAAACATATTTGGTCTGAGGTTAGCCATAAAAAGTCAAATTTTAGATTCAATATGGATTTCAGTAATATTTACATCATTTTCAGGAGATAAAATGAGATGACTGAAAATGAATGGCTTCAGGAAAAAGTTTCATTCTGAAAGGAGTTTGAGAAGGGTCTTAAAGAACTTCACTGCAACTAGGAAATACAGACAATTTTAAATGTGCCCAAAAAACAAAGAAATCCCTTGGGACAAGAAGAGAAACCTTTGCCTGAAGGGGAGGGAGGTTTCTGCCCAGGCCCTATACACCGACACCTCCCCGGCCCCACCCTGAAAACCAGAAACAAAGCTAAAGAAAACCCAAGCATGCCAAAACCAAGAGGTTCTGTGTCACCTCAAAGCTAAACCTAAACCCCAGGGGTCTTGGTCATGAATTTATCACTAAGAGCCAATACTGGACACTTGCAAATTACAGGAGAAGAGGATTAACTTGGCTCACAGCTCATGGAGATTTCCCTCCATAGTCCCCTGGCTTCCAGCCGGGGCAGCTTGGCAGAGGGGCTTGGGCAAGGGAAAGGTGCTCACTTCACAGCAGACAGGAAGCAGAGAAGGCAAAAGGAGAAGCCAACAAGGGATGGAGAAGTGGGAAGAGGGTGGAACAGGAAAAAATAAAGGGATCAGGAAGGATGAGCAGGAGGGGGCTCCTCAGAACCTAGGGCCAAAAACTACCCCAGGACTCCCTGTGGGCCATGAGGTTTCTTTCTCCCTCTATTCTCCCTTTCTAACTCCTCATCCTCAGACCTTAACCAAGAAAGGTGACACCTTTCAGCCCCAGAAGACCCAATAGGGAGGTGTGTGTTCAGCCTGATGACACTACGGCCAGACCGCATTGCCTTACTTTTTCAAAAAAAGAAAATGCACTATGCTTACTTGGATTTGCATTTCCTTAACAGCTAATGATATGAACGTTTTCACTGTATGTATTGGCTATTTGTACATCTTCTTTTGAGAAATCTGTTCAATTCATTTGACCATTTTTCACTCGTCTGTTAAGAGAGGTAATTTTTTTATTTCCTCTGCTAAGGGGAAAGGGAGCTTCTAAATTGTTGGTGGGAATATAAATCAGGACAATTACTATGGAAATCAGTAGAGATTCCTCTAAAAACTTGAAGCAAAATTCCTACTTGAACCAGCTATGCCTCTCCTGACTATAACCCTGAAAGAGTTATAAGACATTATACTAGGGCTGGTGAGTTGTTTCAGTGGTCTAAAGTGCTTGCTTAGGCAAGCTTAGGCAACCTCAGGGACCATAGTTCAATCCCCAGCACCATACACTGTGCCAGACGCACCCCCCAGGGCAGGCTGAGAAGGCCATAATATAAAAATAAATAAATAAGACATTATACCAAGTGACAGCATGAGTGCCCATGTTTGTACAGCATAGTTCAAAAGGACTAAGCTCTGGAAATAGCTTACATGTCCATCAATAGATGAAAAGATAAAGACAATGTGGTGCACATACCTGACAGGTGCCTTACTCTTCTCTCATTGCTGGAAGAAAATACGCAACACCCAAAATGAGGAAGGAAACATTTATCTAGCTCATGATTAATGCAGGTTTCAGTTCATATTCATCTGGCTCCAAGACAGAGTGGCATATGGCAAAGAGCAATCACTCATGGTGACTGGCAAAGAACAGAGAGCAAAAGGGCTGGCAGCAGCTCAGGCAGCTAGCTAGCCTCTCTCCCCCTCCTTACATTGTAATGCAGATTACCCACTCCAGGGCCAGGGTGTAGCACCCCATCTGCAATCCCAGCATTGGATCAAGAATCAATCACAAACTCCAGCGGCCACCCCATGACTGCATGAGGGTTTGGGGGAACCACTAGATAAAACCATCACAACAGCCTACTACTCAGGCCCCAGGAATGAAATCATAATGTGTCGCAGAATGGATGGAACTTGAGACCGTAATGTGCAGAGAAATAAATCAGACACAGAAAGTTGAAGATCATATGGTTTCTCTTGTAGGAGAAATCTAAAACATAACAAGCAAGAGAGTAAAATGAAGGACAGATACTAGTAAACAAAAAGGCGACTTGTTGAAAAAGGGAGATGGGTAGGAGAGTGGCGTAAAGAAATTGAAAATGACCAAAATATATACATTATCCCCAATTTGTTGGATTACAATGGTACACTAATAATAATTTTTAAAATGCAGCAGAGAAACTGAAACCCTCGTGGACGTGGTCGTGGATGGAGAGCCATCTCCTGCACACTGACCACAACCAAGGCTTGCTTTGCTTCTACAGACAAGTGGCCACTCCCCGAGCAGAGAGGACAGAGTGGCACAGGTGAGAGGGCCACCACCAATCAAGCTGGTGCCAAGTGGGCAGCAGCCAGAGTGTCTTGTGGAAGTTCTGTAAGGGCCTGGAGTTGCGACATTCTGGTCAGGGACCATTCCGCAGGCGCTGTCTGAACGGAACTCTGTTCAGCCCTTCCCCTTCACCGCTTCTGCAGTTTTCAGCCTGCAAGGACAGCGCTACCAGAAATCTTACAAAAAGTCCTCAAGTCTCATTTTTCCACAAATCCTGCATCTTACTCACTCCACAAATCCACATGATATGTGTAGCCTCCGTCTCAGTCTCTTTCCATATTCAAGCCAGAAATCCCAGGCTGATTTCGATAATCAGTGCAGCTTGTACTGCAGAGAAAGGGTGAGCTTCGGAGTCTGACAGCCTGGTTCAGAATGCTGGTCTCGCTCTTGCCAGAGGTCAGTTACTTAACTTCTCTGTGTCTGGTTTCCTTGTATGCAACCCAAGGATAATAACTGAATCTAACAGCTAGGGTTGTTATAGGGATCAAGTGCGTTCATCGATTTGATATAAAGATAAGATTAATATTGAAAATAACAAGAACATGAAACTAACACAAGTCAGCCTCTCAGTTTAACCACGACTCTCTAGGGCAGGAAGAACTGTGGAAACTTCCCGTAGGAGGTCTCCTTGGGCCTACCCTATGGGGGTATTTTGACAGAAAGAAGGAAAGGAGGGAGATTGCGAAGTCCCTTTCAAAGATTAATGACCATAGAGTAGTCCCCTTGTTGTATGTAAGGAGTCAAGATGGCTTAGAAAGCTCCTCTCTCAATTACTTGTCTGAATTTTTTTTTTTTTTATTGTGATAAAACCACACTTTTACACAGGCCCCACTGTAAACAACCATGGTAAGTTTCCACAAGAACAGTCACATACACACACACACACACACACACACACACACACACACACACACACCACTGCCCTGGACTCCTACCATGGTCTAGTCAACACTGTAAATAGAACTGCATGTTATGATTGAGAAGCGGGGAGCAGCTCCCATGCAAACTACATATTTGATTAGGATCTGAACTCTTTGCTGAACCATGAATTTGAAATAATTTAGATGATACATATAAATTTAATTTCTTTGTTCAAAAACTCCACATCTGAAATGATGCCCTGCAAATGTAGAGCTCTCGCAGAGGTCTACAAAATGAGACTCCTTCTAACTCATCTATACTGTGTGGAAATAATCTTCAAGGAAAGGAATAAACCTATTTTAAAAACAGCTGAGTCCTTTAGATCATATACCCTAACCAATTTATGGAGATAAATGGAATTCAGTATTAAAGAAATATATTTTTTCCACTCCTCCAGAAAATGTAAATGCCAGCTACAAAACGGAAAAAAGAAAGACAAAGATATCAAGAATGGAACAGCACAGAAAGTGGGGGGGGGGGGTGGCCAGTTCAAGGATAACTAGGGAACACTTCCTTATTACCTCTTCCTGCTTTGCCCCATTTTCCCCTTCAGAAATTCCTCCAACAGACATGAGAAAGGAAGAACCCCAAAATAAATAACTTCCAAAGAAAACAGAATTCATTTCCACCATTCTGAACCTTAGAAGGCATAGGTAGTTCTCTGTGAAAACAAATCCTTTCCCTCTGTAGTGGGGCGATACCCACAGTGCTTCCTTCAGGTACAGCATCCTATTTCAGCAACTCTTTTATTAACCCAGGCTAATACCAGGACTGGTGAGAAAATGACAAAGAAGAGAGGAAGAAAGGAAAAACAAAGCTTGTGTCTTATTAATATAAATGAATACAAAACACTTTTTAAAAAAAATACGTCAGGCAGATATTGGCTTATCTTGGGGTCAATACCACGATTTATTTAACTCTGGGGACAATAAATCTTGATATTGACTAAAAACATAAGTCAATATGTGTACTGTTGTGTGCATTCTATTACAAAAATGAGGATTTTAACCTTAATGACCACTTTCACGAAGAGGTAAAATTAAAAAAAAAAATTTTTTTTTTAAATCTCTGAAAGGCCTTGCAATCATAGGCACCAAGAGCTGTTGGGAATGGCTTGCATTCACCACACCACGCAAGTCCATTGGCCCGATAGTTGGTGCAACAGGCTGAATTCTTGACCCCATATGTTGACCCTTTTGTGTCCACAGCCTTGGCTATTCCTCCTACATAAGGCTACTTATTGACTTCAAGCTTGGCTCATGACCAGTGGAATGTTTGCCAGTTCTCAGCCTAATCCTGAAAGGGCATCCTTTGTCCTGACTGAAGTCTTAGGACTTTGCTCTCACAATCAAAAGAACTTCCCTTCAAGTACCTACTGTGATTCCAGCTGAAACCCAAAACAGGTACACATGGAGTAAACCAGAGTGGATGAGGATGCTATTCCCTGCTGGACTTTCACCTGGAAACAAGCAACCGCTAAATCCCAGCTTAGAGTAGTGCTTCCTTCTCAAGGCACTCTACAGATGTGGGAGAAATAGAGGCTCCCTGAGAATGGCACTGATGGATATAGTTAGCCTTAAATTAATTCATCATTATTCCCAGACTGCTATACATTACTCCCTGGCAGAAGTCTTTAAACAAAGTTGGAGGTAGATGCCCTGTCTCTAAAGAATTCATGGCACAATAGCAGACTGTGCCCCTTTAAGGTTTGTTCCGTGTAACCCTGGCAACTTTAGATATCTCCCTGTCCGCTTAATGAAGATGCTGTCTTAGCTTTATATATATCCCCAGCTAGGATTCAGGGCCCTTACCAATTTCCAAGAAAAGTATAATAATTCCAAAATTGTTGTAGATTTTTCTCTTGACAGTGGAAATAATACTACAAAGGTTGTACAGACCATTTATTAAACCTTATAATGGTCATTTTATTTTCCCCATATCTCCTCAGTTATAGCAAAGAGGGACCCTTTCTTCTCTTTACTCCCCAACTCGTTCTTCCTCCTTCCAGATTACTTGGAAGAACTTCAAGTTTCTATCCATCCAGAAAACCTGAGCTACACCCCAGTTTATATCCCTGAACTGAATTGCCTGATTGACTTTATTTTCAGCAGTGAACACTTGAACCAGCAGATCCACCCTCTTCAGAAGACTGTTCAACTGCTTAAGAAGGCTCTTTAGTGTCTCAAGCCCCACTCTAGTGACTGATCAAAACATGTCAGTCATATGAAACTATCCAGGGGTTAGTTAGTTATTCATACCAGGAATTGAACTCAGGAACTTGTGCTTGCATGCAGGCATTCTCCAGAGTAATTTATATATTGGGTACAGGTTTCACTATGGAGCTTGGACTCATAGTGATCCTCCTGTTTTCAGCTTCCCCAGTGCTGGGATTACAGGTGCACACCTCAATACCCGGTCTCAGCGGCCAGTTCAGTGCACCTGGGAGTGGGACCAGCATGGCATTTGGTACCAGAATCAAACCCTGGTTGCTGTGCTTGCTTAAGCAGGTGCTTAGTCTGCTGAGCTATCTCGCTGGCCCTCTCCAGAATAATTTACATGGGTAAAGTTGTCAACATTTTATTATAAGCTTCAATTCGTTTTTTGCAATTTGTCACGATGCAGGAGTCACTGTTCTAAAGGCTTAACATACAGCAGTGGACAAAAAAGGAAAAAGTTTGGGCTATAGGCATGTGAGAAATAAAGGCTGCCTATGAATGGCACTGCTAGCTAACAGTTTCTTAAGCTTTTTCCTCAGAAAGGGTTTAGAATTCCCTACTGACTAAGTATGGAGCATCTATGCTGCACTGGAGGGATAAGTTAAAGGACTAGGACCCACTTTGCTACTGACCCATCAAACTCAACCCTTTTGTCCTTATTTCATAATAAAGCTCTGGAGTTTTAACTGGGTTCATGATTATCCAGCCCCATAGAACACTTGCCATCCAGGGTTGCCGCTGAATGTGGCCATGCTCCTCCATTCTCCTTCCTCCTTGCCCGCTACACCTACCATCATCACCTAAGCCTGGCACCAGGTAGTGTACTGACAGTGAGCTCAGACACAGAAACCACATCTTGAGGATGCCAGCAGCAGCCTCTCATGTCCCAGACGTCTTCTTTTTTTCTTTTTTTTTAATTCTAATGAGAAAAAAGTATAAAATTACAATGAAACAGTTTCAAAACAAGTTAGTAGGATGGTTACAATAATTAATACAAGCATATTGTTGCCTTCACAGCAGTTATTTGAAGGACAGGATGCAAACCTGATATCTTGTCTAAACAATATTAGTACAAACTTTTATTCTCAATGAACAAAGACAAAGTAGCTATACATCTATCCTATCTCTCTTGTGTAAAACATATATATTTCTTTCTTTTTAAAGTTTTTAATACTAGGAGAAAATATCATATCATATCTAATAAGTAGATTGTAGGTCAAAGATAGAGCATGAATCATAAGACAAAAGTTATAATCAAACAACATCCAGAAAATTAATTAAATATTAATTAAAATTAAATTAAATATTTCAAAATAATATTCAAAAATTCAAATCAAATCATGAGTCCAACTTAGAGGCCAGAATGTTATGTATCATATGTATGAGTCTGTAACCAATTCAGAGTACTCGCATAATATTTGAATAGGTGAATATATACAAAAATATCAACCAAGAAAAAGTTTCCATGGTAGTAAAGAATTACTAAGAATATAACATAACATAAATACTGGAATGGTAAATATATGACCAGAACTTCTAACAGTGTGGGAATAAGATATCACACAAAGTTCTAGTGTCGTGGACATAGACAGTGCCCATGATGCTTACTAGTGGCCAGGTGTCACTTGTTGAAGTCCTGGACTTCTAACTGTGCTATGTAAGGGCAGGATAGAATTCAGGCACAAGACAGAGGATGATCTCAGTTTTGTTGCAAGGGACATTTAAATCAGCTAAATTAAGGTTATAGTGCTTGAGGAAAAGGAGAAAGACACTAGAAAAAGGAGATCTCCTGGAATGTTAGAGTGGAAAGTAAGAGTAGGGATAGGGGTGGGTGCAGGACTCACTGAGTGCTTCCCAACTCAGGGCGGTCCTGGGAATCTGGTCAGCAGCATCTTGTGCTTCTATTCTGTGCCTTACTATTAACCTGGCTCTGCTAGCCCCACGGAAGGGCTGCTCTGTTCACTGCTGCTATCAATCAACCTGAGCTCTCAATATTACAAGTCCTAATTCTTTTCAACAAAGACTAGGAGCACGGGCAGTTCCCACAGAAAGCAAATGACAGGTGTACCAGGAATCCCAAAACATGTACACAGGCCCAGTACTCTGGAGACAACAGGGATGCCTGAAATATTCAGGATAATTTGGAAGCACAGGGCTGGATTCTTCAGCTCTTTTCTAGCTCTGTGACAAATACCTTTGGCCAAGGTCATCTAAGCAAAGAGATCTTAATTCATCTACTTATTTATTCATTCAAACTTTCATTCAATAAACATTTATGAGCACTTACTCTGTGCTGTGGACTAGGAAAGCAATGTTGAATAATAAAAAAAAAAAAGATTCTTTCTTGCAGAATCTCACAGGTAAACACAGTTACTTCCAGTATAGCTTCGGTATTTGATAAAGTTGAAGGAGGAAGGTCACAGAGAGCTTAAGAGATAAATAACAAAATAACAATTGAAATGTGATTTGAAGTAGTTTTAATGAAACTGATGTGTGAGGTAAATGTAAACTTATTTACATAAGTAAACTTCTTTGCACAAAATCCATCCAGATCTCTAAAAGAGGTTAGCCAATGGTTGGGCCGGCTGTGCCAGTCTGATCTCATTGTGTGGCCAGCCTCTCCTTATTATGTGAGTATCTGCCATGCCACCCACTCTGTCACCATCCCTGAGGATCTCAAATACCAGTTGGTTAAACCCCTGGCCTTGTTTGATATTCTTTAACCATTAAAATATGAGCCAAAGATGACATCTGTTCCAAGAGCTTGAAGAAGCATTTTGTTTGTTCATCACAGATCAACACAGACACATTTTTGCCCCTTGCAGGGAAGCTACATCAACGCCATCTTTTTTCCCACTGTTTCACCATTTTATTCAGTCTGCTTCAGTTCACTGAGGATGCAAATGAAACCAATTCATCTTTTTTTTCTTTAGTCTTAAGCCACTCACATTTCCTTGACATGTATCATTTAATTTTTTAAATCTTTTTTTTCTAGTACAGGATCTCTCTATGCAGCTCAGACCCATAGTGATCCTTCTTTCTCAGCTTCCCCAGCACTGGGATTGCTGGTGTGCACCACCAAGCCCAGTCTCAGTGGCTGACACAATGTGCCCAGAGTTCCAGGGATAAAACCGCACGCAGTACCAGGTATCAAACCTGGGCCCATGTGCTTACTACACAGGCACTTAGACTGCTCAGCTACCTCCCCAGCCTAAATTAATTTTTTTTTATTTTGGCTTTTTATTCTATGCTTTTATACATTGTTCCATTTTTAAAAATTTCTTTCTGTAATACTTAAGTATTGTGTAAGATTCTTTTCCCATCTATTCCAATGTTTTAGTTATTGGGTATCCACTTTATATTTAATGTACTAACACTGGCCTGTTATAGTTTGTGTGTGTGACTCCAGTGGTGCGTGCTGCATGTTTAATTGAATAAATGGGGAAGAGAGAGGTAATTTCAGTGTTGCTGTGGGCAGCTCAGCACCACGTCGTTCTGAACAAGAGAAATTTACAAATTCTGGATAATTATATTTTACAAGTATATTTTTAAAAATCTACAACTTGATCAATGTAAACCTAGATAACAAAAAAAAAACATGTGCAGTGTATAATAAAACATATAACAAATACATATCTAGAACAAAAAAGGGAATGACCACATCCACAAAGGAGGTGGATGGAGGTAGGTGTAGAAGAAAAACTTCACAGCAAAAGTAACGCTTATAATAGAATTATTTGTGGAAATGAATGAGAAACTATTCTTAAGGCAGGGGCAGGGGGGAGATGTGGGATTGTCTCATTGTCCTAAAACTGGGGCTCTTTTAAAGCAGAGATGTCTGGCGTGGTGGCTCACGCCTGTAATCCTAGCACTTGGGAAGCTGAGACAGGAGGATTGGTGCGAGTTCGAGACCAGCCTGAGCTACAAAAGTGAGCTCAAGGCCAGCCTCAACTGCATAGCAAGACCCTGTCTCAAAAAGACAAAAAATAAAATAAAATAAAATAAAGCAGAGATGTCATCCAGGTAATCAATGTAAGAAGAGACCAGCTCCTATATCCAGTAGGCTGTGGGGTAGGTTTTGCTGGGGTTTTATATATATATATATATATATATATATATATATATATATATATATGATCTACAAGGTGCTCAGGGTCTCACTATTTGATTGGAATCATAATGATCAGCCTGTTTGCAGCCTCCCAAGAGCTGGGATTACAGGCATGCCTACCATGCCCAATCTCAATTGTCATTTCTGCTCCCCTCCAAGGGCGGGGCTGGCACAACAGGCCCAGAGATTAAACCCCGGCCCCTGTGCCTGCTTGCAGGTGCTTTAATCTGCTGAGTTGGCTGGCCCTGGTTTTGCTGTTAAGCAATATTCCAAAGAAGGTAATTTCTCCCTTGAATTCCTATTCTTTTTATTTTTTTTTTTTTCTTGTTTCAGAACCTTTGTTTGTTTATTCACTCATTTTTATGGCCGGCTCAGCCCGCCCCGAAAGTAGGGCTGACACAGCATGTGGTGCCGGGGATCGAACTGAGGTCCCTGACGCTTTAGACCACTGAGCCATCCTGCCGGACCCCTGAATTCCTATTCTTGAAGCTACCTAAAGGTATGATATAGCCAGTGAAGCCCTAAGAAAATAAATCCCAAGATCTACTGAGCCAACTAGCTCACATCTTCTAAAGTAACGGAGGAGCACATAACCTGGGAAGCAGTGCCTTTCGGCCTCCAACTTAACCACACAGTCATTCCAGAAAAAGTTACAACTCAAAATGTTGTAGAACTTCGCATTTTTAGGCTGCCATCAGTTCTTTTTAAGCCATCACTACTTTAAATCGCTGTTTCTGAGATAAAGATCTTTCCAAGCAAAACATTTCGCTGTCATTGTTCACCTGTGAACGGACGCATCCAGGAGGAGACACAGCAGCCGAAAAGCTTACTCATCCCCTTCCTTTTTCCCAAGGCACTGTAGTGACCTGGATGGAAGAGGCAGGGAAGAAAGGCTCCTTTTTAGCTTCTCTTGCTCTCTCTCCTGCCCCGATACCTTTGAAGACTTCCCTCAGAACAAATATGAGACTCATCATTTGAGGATGAATTTGCATGTCGCTCAGCAGCCAGGGTAGCAGCCCTCGGATTAGGGACATTCCGCTGAACACTAAAGGCACAAAGAACAAGAAGTGCATTTCCATCTGCCCTTCCTTTCCAGTCAGTGCATTCCCAGCCGGGTCTATTGATGAGCGCTTGGAACAATACCAAAATGTAGTGTAAGATCAATCCTGCTGTTTACTTCGCTGAGCTAAAGGAACAAAGAACAGAAGAAAGGCCTTAACCCAGCCATCGTAAAGGAGTGGGATGAAGGATGAAAAATGGGTCTTATGGGCAGTTGCACAGAGTAAACGCATTTGGAAAAGCAGCAGCTCCAGCTGAGATAAAACTAATGATGATTTGTATTTTGTACTGTATCTTCAGGGGATAAAAGCACTTCTATCAGATAACGTTGGAGGCAAACTCAAAGCACTGTGGCAAAGGGCTGCATTCCTTGCCAGGGAGAGAATAAAAACTCTTGTGGTTGCTGAGGAGTGTTAAATATCAGACTGTGCATGCCTCTCTCCTCCCATGGTGAGGCAACTCAACCAGGCCCTCCTTTTAACTCTACCAGGCCCCTCCTAGCCCAGCAGTTGGCTGGGCCCTGCCATCAACAAAGCAATAGGGTACCAGAGCTTACATGAATAAATACTAGTAACTGTAATTTGTGGGATTATTTGTCATTAAGCCTTTCAAAAGTTATTTCAAGTGAGCAGCCCAGCAATTTCATTGCTGCCAAAATAAGAGGAAGAACGGAAATACAGAGACAGAGGTAATATTCAAATGCAGGGTCAGTGAGATAGCTCAGTGGACTAGGCATCTGCTTAGGCAAGCCCAGGGACCAGGGTTCGATCCCCAGCACCACATGCTCTGTTGGCCCCACCCCCCAGGGGCACTGAGCCAGCTACTGAGTCCAGGCATGGTAGTGCAAGCCTGTGGAGGCTGAAGACAGGAGGATCAACAAGTCTGAGCTGCATAGTGAGACCCTGCATCAAATACATGGAAAAAAAAAATCCAAAACCAATATTCAAATGCAAATATATCAAGAACAAAAAAGCACAGGAACAAGACTATTATAGCAAGACAGAAGTTTTCTTTTTTTTTTCAAATGAAATATGTGCAACACATGGCTTCACCATTTGGAGAAGCCATTTGGCACAGGCCAACTGCAGTGAAGGGCAGCCCAGATAGAGAGGATGAGAGAGGCAGAGGAAATTCATAAACAAAACGAGGCACAGCCTTCCCTGTTCCTCTCCCACAGCACCTCTAGAGCTAGACACAGTGAACCCCAAAACCTCAGAACTCAGGTGTAGGCAGAAGACCTGAGAGATTGCTAGGAACGCAGAATAATGGCACCACCCAGACCTAGTGCCTCTAGATCGTAGGAGAAAGTATCAGGAAACACTGATGGCTAGTATGGAAAACACAAAAACTTACCTTGTCTCCAAGAAAATTTTCCTGGCTCCTTGCATTCAGCAAACCACACTCCTCTGAACTGTATTCCTTATTTATTTGCAAACCACAAGACATCAGCACTCCCCTATAAACAGTGGAACAAACAATGCTGATTTGTTTTGTCTTAGTTGCCACTTTCTGGTGTTACTGGCTGCTGTGACTCTCCCATCAGGTGCCAAGTTCTTTGAGGACAGGTAAACCTCACATAGTTTTCTTCAAAGTCTTCCAAATAGCTAGCAGATATTGGTGCTTATTAATTATTGAAGGGTTTATCTGAACATGGGGCATCTTGTTTCTATTGAGGGATATTAGAATAGACAGTGTTAAGTAGATTTCTCGTTGTCAAAGGAAAAATCCAGCACTCTTCTCCTTTAGTCACTTTGACAAAAGGACAAGATAGCCTAAACTGAGCAGTAGTTCACTAGTCAAGTAACTGTTTCACCTGTTATCAAAGTAATCATGGAAAATCATAAAGTCATTTTTTTTTTACTATGAGTAAATATTTTCTAGAGAAGTTAACCGACAGCAACTCTAAAAACAATAGATACCCCCTTGAGGGGATTGCCAAATGAATGTAGTCTAGCAAATCTACAGTATGTTTAATGGTTAATTTTAATTGTCAATTTGATTGACTTAGGAGCTACCTAGATTAATAAAGCACACATCTGGGTGTCTCTGGGTGGGTGTTGGGCCATGACCTGGGGATCATCGTGACCCTGGTCCCTTGCTCTCTGGTTCTTCTTTTGCTCTCTGCTTTCCCATAGTAGTGAGGTCATCTGCTTCCTCCTGTCAGCCCTTCTGCCATGATGTGTGCCTCTGGGCCAGCCAGTCATTGCTGTGATGCTGGGTATAGTAATGAGTATAGCTGCCTTCCAGTCATAGACGGAAACCTCTGCAGCCATAAGCCAAAATAAACCGCTTCCTCCTGTAAGTTGTGTATGTCAGGTATTTTGTCCTAGAAATGAAAGGCTGACTAGAAACTTTCAAAACCTCAAGTGCAATCTTTTAACTGAGCTTTCTATGAAAAAGCCTTTTAGTGATTTCCAGACATTGTACAGAGGGAGCCTACCATAACCCTCCAACTGCTCAGTGAACTGGCTATAATTTACCCTAAAGTCCATGAAGGAAACTGACATTCAAAGGCATGAAGTAAATTGGTGAAATCCACTAATTTATACAGGAGAACACAGATTCTAAATCTACTTGACGCCAAGCCCATGCTGATTCTCTCACACTGCACTGGAGCAAATAAAGGAGGAAAATAATGCATCTAAATGTAACCTGCATTTGCAGGGAATGGAAATGCACACAACACTAGGGACTTTTTTTCCACCAGACCACAAACAAGCTCAATATAGCAACTTTGTAATTATATATAGGTAGCCAAAAGGAATAGCAGAGCTTATGTTCTTCCCAACAGGGCTGTTGGGGGATCTCACTTCCATAATCCTAACTACAAAAGAGCTGCCTGATTCAAGGCTGGACTCAGCAAGACTTTCCTGTTTAAGCATTTCAAGAACATGCCACAGGGCTACACTATCCAGGAAGGTAGCCACATGTAGTCACACAGTGCTCAAGGGGCCAGGGAGATAGCTCAGTAGAATAAGCACTTGCCTGGAAAGTGCTAGGTCCTGAGTTCAATCCCCAGTACTGGAAAAGAAAAAAAAAAAAAACAGGACACTCAAGATGGGTGAGTGAACTAGATGGGCTGAAGGTGTGAAATAAACATAGGATTTTAGGGCTGGGGAAACAGCTCAGAGGAACAAGAACTGGCCTGGAAAGTACAGAGTCCTGAGTTCAATCCACAATACTGCATAAATAAATAAATAAATAAATAAATAAATAAATAAATAAATAAATAAATAGATCATGGGATTTTAAAGATTATATGAAAATTTAATAAAGTACCTCATTAAAACTTTTGTTTATTGTCATGTCTACATAATGTCAAATAGCTGGGTTTTTTTAAAAATAATACTGTTCAAGCAATCATCCAAATATGTGTGGTTAGGCACCTTTGTTTTTTCTCAAGTGCTTAAAAGACATACAGTCACAACCTAAAAAGTCCTAAGCTTCTGAATACTTCCTCCAAAGAAGAACTTTTGACATTCACATAAACCACATGAAGAATCTAAGATGTTTCTTCTTCATATTATCTGAGCATAAAAACACACTAGACACCATACAGAGCAATAATGAAGACTCAACTTCAGTTGAAAGGGCTCATAATATAAATGAGAGAAGCACATGCTAAATAAATAGACAATCTAAATTAGATTTTTTAAATCGTCAAAATTCTGATTCCTTCCCAGCAAAGACTAAAGAAGAAGACATTTCTCAGAGGCATTAATACACAGAAAGATCTGCATTTCTCAGGTCAATAAGTCATTTGTTACATTTTATTCTGCATTTAATGTGTTCATGAACTAGGGTGCATTTGTGAATGAATCCAGAGTGGATGAAAACAACATTGCTTCACAAGGAGGATAGAGGTACTAAGGGTGAGAATCCACCTATTTTGTGCACACTCTAACTCTGTGGGGTATTTCAGCTTGTTTACATAGTCCTAGTTATTGCTCACTTACTCCCCCTAAGTAGCATATCCTACCTGTCTTGTTGAACTCTGTCATTTCCACAAAGAGTGAGCCCAGTGAAGTGAAAAGGAGCTTCAAAATGCAAGCCCTAAACCAGTACTTGGTGCTGCCTGAATTCCAGACATCCTTTGATATGGTTTTAGGAATTCCAATAAGACAATCTGCACACACACAGTAGTGGACTGTTCTAGCAGATTGCCTTTTTTTTAGGTAGCAAAGCATCTAA
The DNA here is from genome assembly GCA_004027025.1 of Myocastor coypus. Lineage (NCBI taxonomy): Eukaryota > Metazoa > Chordata > Mammalia > Rodentia > Myocastoridae > Myocastor > Myocastor coypus. Next base: position 320 of record PVJA010016976.1, on the reverse strand, counting down.
ACACATTTCTAGAAAGGTCTAAGGTACAGAGGGGTTGGACAGCTTCCTCAAAGTCACATATTAAATTAGTGCAAAAGTAAGATTGGAACCAAATAAGACCCCCTGTCTGTCACTCTCTTCACTGCCTTGGTCTAAGTATCTGTCCCTTTATAGCTCCATCTAAGACAAATATTATAGGAACACAAATATAAGCCACACGTGTCATTTTAAGGTTTCAAGTGGCCATAATTTTAAAAAGAAAAAAATATAAAATAGTTGAAATAAGTTATTACATCAGCTAATATATTCAAGACACCATTTCAGCATGTAATAAACATTAA
>PVJA010016975.1:32174-42680 GCA_004027025.1 Myocastor coypus | reverse complement strand
TTTTTTTTTTTTTTTTTTTTTTTTAAAGAATTTTTTTTTTTCTTGTTTCAGAACTTTTATTTATTTTCATGGTCGGCTCAGCCTGCCCTAAGGGCAGGGCTGGCACAGCATGTTGGTGCCGGGGATCGAACTGCAGTCCCTGCAGCTGCCTAAGCTTTCCTAAGCAGGTGCTTTAGACCACTGAGCCATCCTGTTGGGACCCTCATGTGTAATCTTTCAGGCCCCAGGAAGTCATAGCCTCTGTCTCAAGGTGCGACCCCAGCTGACACCATGGAGCATTGGCTCTTCCTCCTGTTATCAGGAAAACACACATGCCATCTTCAAAAACTACCACCAGCACCTCAGCTAGGCCAATGTACACTGCTTAAGGCCAATTAAGAGGATAATGAGAAGTCCTAGCAAGCTCTGTACATATCAATACAAGGAAATAGGGTCAGGCTCAGTCAAAATGGAGACAGTCACTCTTCTTTCAAGGTGAGCTGCTCAGGTGGTCCTCCAGGAAAGCAATGCATCTCAGAGAAATGATCCAAAGACTCTCTCAAGATTTCAATTTAAATGTGGCTCAAGTTATATTCCCTTAAAAACAAACTTATCTCCAGTGGCACCAGGACCCCTAAACTCATCAAATTCAAGGATGAATCTCATTCCTATTACTTCATTTCTCTACTCATACATCCTGGCCACAAGGGAAGCTGCACCCTAGCCAGGAAGGTTAAAGTACACGCTGCATCTGGTAGGATTGGCACCACTGCAGGGTGCCGTACAGATCAGCAGTGACAAGGGAGGCTTGTGTTTTGGGGATGTGTGCAGACTTCATCTCTATCCTGACTGCTGTCTGTGGACCCCTCACCAAGCACCACGCTGGGTTATCATTCACCAAAGTGATGTCCATGGTAAACGCCTTCTAGTGGGCATTTACATGGGCTGCAAATACTAACCATTCTGTATTCATGCTAAGAATACGGTGGTATCAGGGATTGAACTCAGGACCTTGTCAGGTGTCTTACTTTTCTCTTGTTGCTGGGACAAATACCCGACACTCAAAATGAAGGAAGGAAAGGTTTATTTAGCTCACAGTGTGGAGGTTTCAGTTCATATTCAGCTGGCTCCAAGGTTGAGAGGCACATGGCAGAGAGCAGCAGTTCATGGCGACAGAACAGCAACGATGGTGACAGAAGCAACGGAACCACCAGGGGAACAGAGATCAACAGCGCGAGTCTCTCTTTAGATTATGTCAGACTCATGGGGTTGAGAGACAGCTCTGTGGCACTTGTGCCTGCCTGGCAAGTGCAAAGTTGTGAGTTCAAATTCTGGTCCCGCAAAAAAAATTAAAAAAAAAAAAAAATCAGGCTCTGCCTTAGCCTCAGGCCACACCCCTAATCCCCAGCAGTACTCAGACCATAATCTCATTAGTACTAAAACATACTCTCAGTGGATGGATCATATATCGAGTCTCAAACTCTAGAAGTCCCTACCCCATGATTGCATGAGGCTTTGGGGGAACAACTACACATAAACTTAACATACAGCAGACACTTTTTCCACTGAGCTACCTCCCCATCCCTATGATGTTGGGAGTCCCTTCCGGTTGTCTTGGCCCAAGAAGTCTAAATTTATACTCCCAAAAATGTTATTGGAATTCCACCAAGTTAATTCCAATCTACCACTCCTTGTGCAACCCATGGAGAAAACAAAAGCACTAAGATATAATTATTGGCGAACCCAGGGGCTCTAAATTCAGCCACTAAAATGGCTTCCAGAACAGAGTGACCCAGGGTCAAACCCGGGTCTTATTCAGCAGAGAACAGAGTGGCTTAAGGAAGAGAATTGTGGGAAATACGCGAGTACTGCGAACTGGGCTAGGGAGGTGGCCTGCATCTACCTCTGCCATATGCAGAGCAAGTAATTTGCATTATGCTACTGAGCTAGTATCTAATGTTTTGGGGGTCTGGCGCTTCAGTTTTGATGTAATCTTTCAAGTCCCAGGAGATACAGTCTCTTATCTCCAGGCTGGATGCCAGCTGGCAGCACAGAATACTGGCTCTTCATCCTGTCTCACATTAAAGAGCAGTAGAAGGGGTCCGGGAGACAGCTCAGGGGCACAAATGCCTGTCTGGCAAGTACAAGATCCTGAGTTTGATCCCCAGTTCCGTAAATAAACCATAAAGAGCAGCATGTGTAGGTTACTAGGCAAACAGACATGTCACCTTCAAAGACTTAACACCTCAGCTAGACCAACATACATTGCTTAAAGCCAAGTGGATAAGGAAAAGTCCTAGCCAGCTCTGTACACATCAATACAAGGAAACGGGGTCAAACTAGGTCAAAATGGACAATTGCTCTTTCCAGAACTACTTTCTCTGGACCAGCAAGATGGTTCAGTGGTCTAAAGCACCTGCTTAGGCAAGTTTAGATAACCGCAAGGACAACAGTTGATCCCCAGCACCACATGCTACACCAGCCCCACCCTCGGTGGGCTGAGCTGGCCAGAATACAAAAAAACCAAAAAACTTTCTCTTAATGAGAATTTTTGTACGAATGACTGGAAAAATTATGTCTGCATTGTGTGCTCTGAGTAACTACCTTGAGGACAATACGCATTGCATTATTGGGAATGTACTTCTAACATGTTTTGAAACTGTTGCATTATTTAAAAAAGAGCTGCTCAGGTGTCCTCCACACTGACATGAATCTTGGACCACTGCATGCCAAGCATGTCTCCCTCCCCATAAGCTTTGGCCTGAAAAGCCATCTATGACAAAATAGTTTTGTTTCCTACAGGAAGAAAATGGAACCCTTAACTTCCCTCCTGCCTGCAACATCTTTTATTTCTTTGCAAGACCAGGGTTCAAACTCACGACCTTGCTCTTGCCAGGGAGGCACTTGTGCCATGGAGCTATCTCTGCCTGCAACAGCTTTTCTTTTTTTGTTTTCTTGAGACAGGGTCTCACTATGCAGTTCAGGCTGGTCTCAGACTCACACCGATCCTCCTGTCTCAGCCTCCCAAGTCCAGGGATTACAGGTGTGCGCTGCCATGCCCAGCTTTGCCCGCAAGACCTTGAAACTGCGTTAGCAATCCTTGCCAGGTCCTCCCAAAAATCTCACCTCAACCATAATTCTTCAACAGTATTACAATCTCTCAAATCACAAAACTTCCAAAACATATTTTCTTGGCACCTAACTATCTGTCTACTTGTCACAGCTTCCATCCAAATACATAGGAGACAGCCTGTACTCTTCTAGTAAGAAACACGGGCCTTGCTCATCTTTATGTCCCAACACAACGTCTAATAAAGGATCTTAGAGCCCAAGGCTCAGAAAATCACTGAAAATAAACCACAAAATAGCAGGAATCCTTGGTATGGGAAAAGAACAAACATCCTGAGCCTTAAATGTCAGGCAGCCCAATATTGTTACAAAAGTATGGGCCAAGGCCCAATTTCAGTGCTTTCTTCATGAGTTGCTTCCCTAAGACCTTGGGAAAATCACTATTTCCTTAGCTACAATATATTTATTTCATCATGCAGTTCAACCACCTTTTTACTGGTGTCTTACTTTGGAAGGGTAAAGCAATAAAAAGTATGTTAAGTCCAGACTGGGCAACTTGAGGCCTTCTCAAAATGATAAAAATCCGGGCTGGCCAAATAGCTCAGCAGATTAAAGCACCTGCAAGCAGGCACAGGGGCCGGGTTCGATCCCTGGACCTGCTGTGCTGGTCCTACCCCTCGTGCAGTCTGAGATGACAAGTGAGACTGGGTATGGTGGTGTGTGCTTGCAATCTCAGCTCTTAGGAGGCTGTAAATAGGCAGATCACTACTTGTCTGATCTAATAGTGAGACCCTCAACATCCTGCAGACCCTTTCCTAAAATAAAAATAAAAATCTCAAAAATGTTTACCAACATATCCCAAATTAGTTCAACTGGCAAAAGCTAAGATCCATACTTAACCTAAAATATATCATCTGACGAATGGAAGAAAAATAAAGAAAACATTCCAGTAAGCTAACAGCCAATTTTGAATTCAAATAAGGACTTTCCAAAGGTTTCAAAGGGAAACATTAACACAATACAAATCAAAATATCTAACATTAACACACCAAGACAATTTCATTACATAAATTAACCCATTTATTGTAGGCTAAAGATGCCTCATATAGTAAGAGCTTCTACTGGTCTTTCAATTCCTTCAGTCTTCTGATGGCTGATTTGACTGTGACCGCAGAAGTGGTACTGTTAAAAAATAAGTTTCCAACATAATTAAGCATGTTAACATATGAAATAGCAAACCAATCAATCATGCCTGTTACCTTATAGCCCTACAGTCTAGTTCCTAAAATTCTCCTAAAAATAATTAGTATTAGTGGAGACAGACTATGAATATTTTGCTACTCAATCCAAACATTTATCCAACAGTATGACTATTACTCATGACGGTCGTGGGTACCCATGATCCTCCCAGCACTTGAGGCTGAGGAAAGGAATGGCCTTGAATTCAAGGCCAACCAGGAACACAAAGTGAGACCCTCTCAAAAGACACCCCTACTCAGCACCAAATTTTCTTCCAGGCCCGGTGGCAGAGTGATCAAAAGTTCAGTCAGTTTAGGCAGTTCAGCAAGACCCCTTTGCCAAAATTTTACAGAAGGGCTAGGGATAGAACTCAGTGTGAAAGCACTGGATTCAAGCCACATTCTGGGGATAGGGGTTATATCCTCAAACTCTTGCAGAAATCAAGCTCATGCACCTTATTTTCTCAAGAGTTTAAAAAGAAACAGCTGCTTCATCATTAAAAAGGAACAGAGAGTATCAAAAGCTAACAGATAACAAAATGGTATAGTAGGACATTAAGTTTTTTTTTTTTTTTGTCATTTTGAGACAGGGTCTCACTATGCAGTTCAGGCTGGCCTTGAGCTCACTTTTGTAGCCCAGGCTGGTCTCAAACTCGCACCAATCCTCCTGCCTCAGCCTCCCAAGTGCTGGGATTATAGGCATGCGCCACCACACCCGGCTGTAGCAGCTAGTTTTAAAATGACCTGACATCTCTTCAAACTATGTCTATATTGCCTGGTAAGCGCAGGGCCCTGAGTTCAATCCCCAGTAGTGGATGGCGACCTATCTCTACAAAATAAACAACCTGCAAGGCTCAGTGTGGTGGCCCACGCCTACAACCCCAGCACTCAGGAGATTGAGGGAGGAGGATCATTTGAAAGTTTAAGACCAGCCTGGGCTATGACCCTGTCTCAAACAAAACCTGCAGGACAAACTAATGTAGCCAAACAATAGAATGTTCACTGAAACTGATGACTATGAAACTCTTCTGTAGAATTTTGTAAACCAAACTTCATTTCCTGCGTTGCTAGGCAAGCGCTTATTCTACTGAGCTATCTCCCTAGCCTATTATTTGATCGAGTGAAAATAAACCACAAACAACTCTGTAGCATTCAGAAATACCCAGAAGCATCGCTATCTCATGCACCTAGCCCAGAGTTCCAAATATCCCAAAGGACGGACTCACTTGTAGGTCCAGGCACCACCAGCCACGGTTTTCATGCAGGAACCACAGTGCCAGATCCCAACAGCCCGCCTCTTCATCTTGGTCTGTAAGATTAAAGAATTCTCATCATTAACCAAGAACTTTCAATTACAAAGACAGCCAATTTCAGTACAGAAGAGTCAAATATTTGTTAAACAAAAACCTCTAGCTCTGACTGGGGAGATATCACCGTGGCACAAGTGCCTGCCAGGTAAGTGCAAGGTCGTGAGTTCCAACCCCGATCATACGGCGAGGCGGGGTGGGGGACCTCTAACAAAGCCACCAGAATGCCAAGAAGGCATCCTATTCTCTTGATACAAAAAAAGTCCGTAAAAACCAATAGGGCTGGTGAGATGGCTCAGTGGCCTAAAGCATCTCCTTAAGCAAGATTAGGCAACCACAAGGGCCGCGGTTCAATCCCCAGTACCACATGCTGCGCCAGCCATAACATAATTTAAAAAGAAAAAAAAAAAAACAACCAACAAGACCCAGACCCCACCAGGCCGGGTTAGTACAGGCTGGGAGGTGGGGCGGGGTCTTTACTAAACCGCTTGTTAAGTTCCTTTTTCAACTGATCATCAACGCTATCTCACAAGCGATCACCAGCCGTTCTGGGGGTCCAGTATCCTACGCGGGGACGCCGGCCTCCGTCCCCAATACACCACCGTACCTTGCCACAAAAAGAGCAGGTGTACTTGGCGTGCTGGCTGATTTCAATCTTCTTCACCATCTTCCGGAGTGAGGCGCCATAGCGAGTCCCGTATTTACCGACAATGCCGACCTTCTTGGTACGCTTAGCCTATAAAAATGCAGGAAAGGAGCAGGCCCCCGACATTTATGAGCTAGAGCCTCCATCCTAACCCCTGCCTCACCTCTGTGGTGACCTTGCTGGGCTCCAGTTTAACCCAGCAAAACCAGTATCCCGGGCGGGATCCGTGCGCCAGGCCGCCCCCGCCCCTCTCTGACCACGGCCGCACCTCAGAGTAAGTCGTAGGGCGCAGAGATGGCACCAGGCCCGGGAAATGCGGGACAAAGGGAGGTGGCCAGAGGTGGGTGCGGACAAAGAAACTGAACGACCAGATGCGGTTGGATAGAGACTTAGGCCTTGGACAAGCGGGAACTCACCATGTCGACAGGAGAAGGCGCAAACCCAGAGAGGAAGAGGCCTGGTGCGCAGGCGCGGCTTCAGGCCGGCAAGCGGAAGTGAGGTAAGGCCTCTCTAGGAACTGAGCTTTATAGTCTGGAGGTTTTCCTGCAGTTTGCTCCTCCTACGAAATGTTTGGAGAGCAGTCTGGAAACCCTGAGTCACAAGCTGTCAAGACAAACAGCTTTGGCAGATACACGTGCACATTATCTTACGCACATCACAAAATGAACACGTTTTGAGTGACTTGCTTAAGGGCCTTTGTTTAGAATAGTGCTTATAATTAAATGTCATTGCTTTCTGCTCTACACGATACTTTCTAGTGTCAGTTCTGTGTAGGATGCTGGCTACAGTAGTAACGAAAATTCAAGGCTCCACTCACAACAAGCTGCAGACCCGCTGGGAAAGTCACGTGGTCGTGTGGAGTGACGCAATTTCACAGATCCCAGCTCTGAAAGAAAGGAAGATGGTTACAAGATGCTGCAGAAGGAAGAGCCTGAAGTTACCTGAGAGAAGTCAGAATTTGAAGGCTGGGAGGAGTTAACAGTCTCTGTGGAGCTTGTCCTTCTGGCTTCTCCCTGGATCTCTCAGTGCTGATCCCCTTCATTTCATTTGTCTCGTTTCAGGGCCCAACCATCATGGGTGTAAAGCTGGTTACTGGTCCAGGCCTAAACCTAGAACTTTTTCTCCAGGAGGTCAGCAAAAAAAAGGGTTACATTTTCTGGTTCAGGCTGGGAAGGGAGTAGAGACAAATGAGATTATTTCTTTCTTTTTTTTTTAAAAATTTTAAAATTTTATTTATTTATTTATTTTTCTTGTTTCAGAACCTTTGTTTGTTTATTCGCTCATTTTTATGGCCAGCTCAGCCCGCCCCGAGGGCAGGGCTGGTGCAGCATGTGGTGCCGGGATCAACCGCGGTCCCTGAAGCCACCCAAGCTTTCCCAAGCAAGCACTTTAGACCACTGAGCCATCCTGCCGGCCCCCAAGATTATTTTTTTTTTAATTTTTTTATTTTATTTATTTATTTTTTCTTGTTTCAGAACCTTTGTTTGTTTATTCACTCATTTTTATGGCCGGCTCAGCCCGCCCCGAGGGGCAGGCCTGGCGCAGCATGTGGTCCCGGGGATCGAACTGCGGTCCCTGAAGCCACCCAAGCTTTCCCAAGCAGGCGGTTTAGACTACTGAGCCATCCCGCCAAGATTATTTCTTTATGTAGAACTCACACTGGAACATTTCAGTGCCTTTATTCAGGGCATGGCTAGAGGAGAGCTGTTGCTATAAGAGTGTAAGAGAGAATCCACAATTTCAGAACCAAGGAAGACTGAGAGAGAACTGCAAGGCATTGCAGGATTACTGGCCATGTTTCCAGTCACAAATCTTGGGATAGTAGCTGTTACTTCACAGAATTAAATATATGTTAACTATCTCAAATAATTTTGCATATGTCTGTTGTTTTCCTCTGTTATACTAAAAGCAACATGTACGTTCACACAATTCACACGATCATTTCTTCATAAAAGTGACTGATCCTGTCTTTGAATTCTTTATGATTTGAGCACAGTGCTGTACAAGAAAATCATGGTGCTCAAGGGCAGCAGAAGATGGACTTGAAAGGTAATTATCATATGGGAATAATAAAGGTACAGTCTATGATTTACATATATGTTTCCATTCCACCTTTATTATGATCCTTTATGTAGAGGACCGCCTGAGTAGCTCTCCTTGAAAGAAAAGCGACTGTCTCCATTTTGACTGAGCCTAAACCTATTTCCTTGTATTGAAATGTACAGAGCGGGCTAGGACTTCTCATTATTTTCTCAATTGGCCTTAAGCAGTGTGTATTGGTCTAGCTGAGGTGCTGGCGGTAATTTTTGTAGATGGCACGCGTGTTTCCCTGATAACAGGACAAACAGCCAATGCTCCATGGTGTCAGCTGGGATCCAGCTTCGAGATAGAGGCTGTGACTTCCTGCGGCTTGAAAGAACTGAAGCACCAGGTCCCCAAAATCTCATTATCCTTTCAATTGGCCTTATTGGTCTAGCCAAAGTGCTGGTGATAATTTTTGAAGATGGCATGCGTGTTTCCCTGATAACAGGACCAAGAGCCAATGCTCCACGATGTCAGCTGGGATCGAGCCTCGACATAGAGGCTATGACTTCTTGGGGCTTGAAAAGATTACACATCAAAGCTGAAGTACCAGACCCCCAAAATATTAGATATCACAATAGCATAATGCAAATTACTTCTTTTGCATATCTCTAAATATGGCGGAGGTGAATGCAGGCCTCCTACCCAGTCCAGCTCATAGTGCTCACCTTCTTCCCACAATCCCCTTCAATGCCTACCACCTTCCCACAACTCCTTTCATTGCTGACCTTCTTCCCACAATTCCCTTTCACAAGCCACTCCCCCTTCTCCAACGACTAAAACCTGAGTGCCGCCCTGGGTCGCCCTCTTAGTTCCGGAAAGTCATCTTGGTGGTGGGATATATACATGTATGTGTGTGTGTGTGTATTAGTGTCTTTGTTATCGCCGTGGGTTGTACTGGGAGTGGTAGATTGGAATTAACTTGGTGGAATTCCAATAACGTGGTTTTAGGATTGTAAATTTAGACTTCTTAGGCTGAGACGAGAACCAAGAAGGGACTCCAACACTTTAAAGTAGGAACAATTAGGGGGCCAGGGAGATAGCTCCATGGCACAAGTGACTGCCTGGCAAGTACAAGGTTGTGAGTTTAAACCCCAGTCCCGCTAAATAAATAAATAAGTAGGAACAATTATTTCTTTCATTATTAATCATACAGAGAAGAATTCTTAAGTAATGTTTAGGAATGTGAGCTCTGAAATCAGGCTCTCTGACTTCAAAGCAGGGCTCTGCTACTTAATAGCTATAGGACCTCAGATGAGTTATTTTATTTTTCTGTGGGCCTGTTTCCTCAGCTATACCCTGAAGAGTGATAATGCCTACACTGAGGGGGTCAGTGAATTAAATGCATGGAAAGTGCTTGCTGCAGTGCCTGAAACACTATACAGCTGAGGCTGTTGATAGTCCAGATGAAGAATATACAGCTCAGGGGCCAGGGAGATACCTCTGTGGCACAAGTGCCTGCCTGGCAAGTACAAGGTCTGAGTTTGAACCCTGGTCCTGCCAAAAAAATTAAAAAAAATATATATATATCAATATATATATCAATATCTATATCTATCTATATCTATCTATCTATCTATCTATCTATCTATCTATCTATCTATCTATCTATATATCAGAGAAGTTAAGAATCTCATTGTATGCCACACAGTGATAGGATTAGAAATAAAGACCAAGGGGCCCGGCAGGATGGCTCAATGGTCTAAAGCGCCTGCTTAGGAAAGCTTGGGCGGCTGCAGGGACCGCGGTTCAATCCCCGGCACCACATGCTGTGCCAGCCCTGCCCTCAGGGCAGGCTGAGCCGGCCACAAAAATAAGTAAACAAACCAACAAAAGTTCTGAAACAAGAAAACAAATTCTTAAAAAAAAAGAAATAAAAACCGAGTCTGCCTGGTTCCAAAGTCAGTAGTTCTTTCAATTGATAAGTGTGGTAATTCAAGTTATTACATACACACAACAAAGCAGATAAAGTACTTGACTTACTTTTTATTTTTTTATTTTTATTTTTTTTTATTTTTTTCTTGTTTCAGAACCTTTGTTTTTTTATTCACTCATTTTTATGGCTGGCTCAGCCCGCCCACAGGGCTGGCGCAGCATGTAGGCTGGGGATCGAACTGCGGTCCCTGAAGCCGCCCAAGCTTTCCCAAGCAGGCCCTTGACTTACTTTTTTTTTTTTTTTTTTTTT
>PVJA010016975.1:0-25016 GCA_004027025.1 Myocastor coypus | reverse complement strand
AACAAGCCCAAGGAGCTTTCATTGAATCCTATTGACTACACTGGGTGAGTGGCTCTAACAAATTTCAGACATACATTTGGGATGACCTAAAACACACAGGCTAGGGCTCAGCAATCTAAACACCTGCCTGGAAAGTTCAAGGACTCAGGTTTGATCCCCTGTATTGCAGGCTGCAGAACCCCAGGTACATCGCGCCAGCCATATAAACTGGGCATGGTGGTGCATGCTTGTCATCCCAGTGCTGGGGAGGCTGAGTCAGGAGGATCACTGAGTCGGAGCTACGTGAGACCCTATAATAAATAAATAAATAAATAAATACACACACACACACACACACACACACACACACACACACAGAGGGGCAACATGGCATAAATAAAACTTTGGGGGCCTCAGGAACACCTCAGTCTTCCTCTAGCTGCAATTAACTAATTGTAACCTACTATAACTACAACTTCTTCCATCTGCTATGAAGTTCCAGAGGCCAGACTTACCATGGCCACAGAGCAACAGTGGTTTCCTGTATGAGCACCCAGGTGGAAGTCTTGCCACTGTTCTGACACCTTCCAGAATCACCAAGGCAGACCTGTGCAGCAGGTGTCAGCGAGTCCCCCTCAGCACCACTGCTAGGGATGTCTCTAAAATGACCCACAGTTCTAAACACATCCCTGGAATAACAAGAAACTTACATGGGAAGTAGGGGGCGAGATCCTAAGAGATTCAAAGAATCCTGAGCAGCGCCCTGGAAAGCTGCACCCTGGAAAGCTCTAATGAGCTCAAGGTAGGGGGACATGTCCCTGGAGCTGCCCATAACTGAAGAGTCATTGACTTCCCAAACTGTGGTGGAATTGCAGAGAGCGGACGCTGTGGATAGGGAAGGGCCAAGTGGGGGAGAAATGCTTCTGCCTCAAATTCCCTCAAGATGCATGATTCCAAAACCTTTCTGTATCCTGGGCCTTAAATCATTCCAGTGATTTTTTTCCTAACAAAGTGAATTCTTTCTGTTAAAGAGTGGGATAAAGAGTCTGCATCTGCCACTGAATTGCCTACTGGCGGCCTCAAACTCAGCAAGTTCACTACACATGGTGGCACAGTCCTGTAATCCCATCACTCAGGAGGCTGAGGCAGGCAGATTGCTGAGTTTCAGGCCAGCCTACAAAGTAACTACAAAGTAAGTTCAAGGTCAGCCTGAACTTCATAATGAAACCCTGTCTCCAAAAGATACCCAAAACACCCCACCCCAGCAAGTTCACTACAACCTGATTTCACTCTTCCAATCTACTCTTCCCCTGCCTTCTTTTCCTTACAGCTCTGCTCCTGCAGAAACCCGTTGTGCAGACCCTCTTCCTCAGGTGCCCTTCAGAATACATCCCAGATCTGCTGGGCATGGCAGCACATGCTTGTAACCCTAACACTCAGGAGGAGGCTGAACCAGGAGGATGGCTGAGAGGTCAAGGCCAGCACGGACTGCATAGTAGATCTTGTCTCTAAAAAAATCTTGTCTCCCAAATATACCCATTTCTTACCTCCTTCACATTACCCAAACTCAGCCACACCCCAGCCATCAACCCAGAGGCTACAAAAACTCAACAGTGTCCCACCTAATTGTTCCCTCTGCCCATCTTTCCAGGTCTGTATTTTACATAAATGGGTGCAAAGTATCTTCGAAAAATATAATCAGACTGCCTCAGACTTCTGCTCAGTATTTTTTTTTTTGTCTTTTGAGACAGGGTCTTGCTATACAGTTCAGGCTGGCCTTGAGTTCACTTCTATAGCCCAGGCTGGTCTTGAACTTGCACTGATCCTCCTGCCTCAGCCTCTCAAGTGCTGGAGATTACAGGCGTGCACCACCATGCCTAGCTTGCTCAGTATCACTAAGTGATGCGATCCCTACTGGAAGCCAAGTCCACATTCCTTGATGGCCTGCTCCACCTGTCTCATTGGGCTCACTGGTATTATACATTAATCTGTCCTCTCATGACACTTGACCCCTCTTTACTGCTTTTTTTTAATGGCTGGCTCAGCCTGTCCTGGGGGTGGGGCTGGTGCAGAATGTGGTGCCAGGGATCAAACCGGGGTCCCTGTGGTTGCCTAAGCAGTACTTCAGGCTGCTGAGCCATCTCATTGGCCCTGTGGCCTTAATGTTGAGATGTCCAGAAACAAGGTGGCTACTGAGAGCCTGAATGATGGATAGTCAAAGTGAGACGCTGTCATGTACATAAGACCTCAAAGAATTGGTTAAAAATACACGTGTTTCCTTAAAAAATAAAAAAAAGTTAAGGCCTGGGGATGTGCCTCAGTGGAGAGCATCTTCCCAGCATGTGCGGTGTTGTGGTTAATCCCCAGCACCAGCACCAGCACATACACTCATGCACACATACATGCATGCACACACACACACACAGCTTGTATGTTGAGATACTGAATATATTGGGCTAACATATTATCAATCTTCTACTTTTCTTTTTTTAATTTTATTTTTTTGTTTCAGAACTTTTGCTTGTTTATTTATTTTTATGGCCGGCTCAGCCTGCCCCGAGGGCAGGGCTGGCACAGCATGTGGTGCTGGGGATCGAACCGCGCGGTCCCTGCAGTCACCTAAGCTTTCCTAAGCAGGTGCTTTAGACCACTGAACCATCCTGTCGGGCCCTACTTTTCTTTAAAAACATGTTCTAGTAGAGAAGTTACTACCCGTATCTGGCCTGTATCACTTTGCAGTCAGATCCTGCTGTGCACCACCAGGGGCTCACAAACTGAGGACACCGTGCAGCAACCGGCCTACTGCCTGTTTCTACACAGCCCGGGAGCGCACCTTGGTTTTCACATTTAAAATGTATTTACTCGGGAGGCTGAGGCAGGAGGATTGGTGCGAGTTCAAGACCAGCCTGGGCTACAAAAGTGAGCTCAAGGCCAGCCTGAACTGCATAGCGAGACCCTGTCTCAAAAAGACAAAAAAAAAAAAGAAAAAATTTTAACAAAATCATGTGACAAGGTCCGGCAGGATGGCTCAGTGGTCTAAGGCACCTATTTAGGAAAGCTTAGGTGGCTGCAGGGACCACGGTTCGATCCCCAGCACCACATGCTGCGCCAGCCCTGCCCTCAGGGCAGGCTGAGCTGGCCGTAAAAATAAATAAATAAACAAACAAAAGTTCTGAAACAAGAAAAAAAATAAAATAAAAAATTCTTTAAAAATAAACAAAAATGCCAGGCGTGGTGGCGCACGCCTGTAATCCCAGCACTTGGGAGGCTGAGGCAGGAGGATCGATGCGAGTTCGAGACCAGCCTGGGCTACAAAAGTGAGCTCAAGGCCAGCCTCAACTGCATAGCGAGACCCTGTCTCCAAAAGACAAAAAAATAAAATAAAATAAAATAAAATAAACAAAAAGTTCTGAAACAAGAAAAAAAAATCCTGTGACACATGAAAATTAAAGAAATTCATATTTTATTGTAGATAAATAGAATCTCAGTGAAGATAGCCATGGCACAGGCTCTGCAAAGGCACGGTTTTCTGTCATTGTTGTGCAGCAAGTCGTTACCAGCACCTAGGATGGTCCCTGGCACAGGCATGGCGCTCAGCAAGTTTTAAAGTCACTCTTTTTCTTTGTATCTAGATTTTGGGGGAGTGTAGCAATCACCTCATTATTTTATTTATTTATTTATTTATTTATTATTATTATTATTTTTGCTTTTTGAGACAGGGTCTCATGCAGTTCAGGCTGGCCTGGAGCTCACTTTTGTAGCCCAGGCTGGTCTCAAACTCACATGGATCCTTCTGCCGCAGCCTCCCAAGTGCTGGGATTACAGGTGTGCGCCACCATGCCCGGCAATCACCTCATTATTTAAAGGGCATGAATTATGAATATCACAAGCCACTGTTCGCTCTTTCAGGCTGAAAAGATGAGTTTAGGCCCTGAACAAGCTCCTACCTGGAGACACTGCTCCTACCTGGGAGAAGAATGCAGTTCTGCTGAATGTGGAGACACAGCACTGCTGCAGGAGCAGACCTACACAGGACTTAAAATACCTTAGTTCATTTTAATGAGTTCTGTGATTTGGGAAAAACTTTGGCCTCTCTTCAGAAGGGCGAGGTAAAGCTGTCCCAGTTATCAAAAAACTCAAATCTCCTTTTTGCTGGTGGACTGGCTGATGAGCTTCCTTCATCCACGGCATCTCCCAGATCACAGGGTCCAGACCCTGAGGTTCCTGAAGCACTTCCTGGGTCAAAGGACTCTGCTGCCTCCAGGAACTCCATGTCTGTTTCATCTTCCTCAAAGGACTGCTGCAGTAGGTCATAGATTGTCTGCTGCTTTGGGTCCTTCATCAGAGAAACAAAAGAAAAGATAAGGACCAACCCACACTCCAGGGCAGACCCTCCTCCACTGTGGCTGGTGAGAGCATTCTGGGGTAAGAGATAGCACAATTTGTGCCATCAGGGATGACGACGACAGGGACAGACCATCTTGGTAAACTATTAAAGCACTCCTGCTCCAGTGGCCGACATCCTGTCCACTGCTCACTGTGTTAGAAATGAAAACAAATGGCGTGACAGTGACAAAGCAGTAGCCCTCACACCATGATTCATGTTGCAGACATTTGCTTTCTTCTGACTTTCCAAATTGACATTTCAGTAATGAAACAGCACCCAAAATCTCTGGAGCCTTTCTAAAATGAAGCATTAGTTACACTGCTCTGGGTGAAGCCATGGTCTGCAACTCATCTTCAGAGTAGATACCTGGTCCTGTTTCAAATGACCTCGAAGCTTCGAATGACCGAAATGCCCACACACTCCATCCATCCATTGTTGGCAATGGCGCAGTTAGAACAAGGCACAGCAGTAACACCCATGACAACTGACAGGCTGTCACTTTCTGCTGATCTCCCCTAAATCTGAATTCCTAACCTCACAAAAGTTCAAGCCATCATATTACAGCAACACATGTATGCCCACATATGCGTGGGGAGCAGCACCAATGACCACAGCTAAACCATGGAAGCAGCCTGGGTCTACCGGATGGATGGATAAGCAAAATGAGGAATACAAACACAACAGAGCACTGCTCAGCCATAAAGAGGATACATATGGGTGATCCCTAAGAGAACAGATGGACCTGAGCCCTAGAACAAGGGAAGCAAGCCACAGAAGGCTATAATACGATTTCTTTAACATGAGAGACATAACTGAAAGAGCAAAATAAAAGACACATGTTAAGAAACAGACTCCATAGAGGTAGGAAAGACATCTCTAGCAAGAGAGAAAGGAAAGTGGGAAAGGGGCAGTGTGTGTGTGTGTAAAAATAATCACGATGCAATGTGTATATCAATCCCCAAAGTTGAACATAACCACTATGTACATTGCAAACATATACTAATAAATACCTTTAAAAATAAATTTCCAAGCCTGACCATCTTATTCCAGAAGTACGTACGCAACACTTCCACTGACACAGAATCCCTTCGTCCCCTAAACTTTCCCCAGGTAGGTTCTCTTCCAAGGAAGCCTACTTTAGAAAGTCTCCCACCCGGCACGGTCTCCTCGCCTGAAATCACTGTGCACACTGACTCCCTGGCTGATCTACTTCCCCATTCTCTCCTAGGAGATGACACACAAGAGGCAGGTGCTCCACCACTGAGCTGCAGGCCCAGGGCTTACGTCGCTCTCGTCCTGAGCCAGATCGCTCAGGTTTCTCCCATCGCCAGCAGCCCCAAGGTCTCCTTCTGCCTGATCTTCTCCCAGGCTACCCTTTTAACAATTTTCCTTGTTGTGCCACAGAATTCCACTAGGCCTACTTCTAAAACTGCTTCCTGGCTTTGAGCGCTTCTGTAATGAGGGCTCAATCTGAATGGCCATTATTTGTCACTGTTTCTTCACAGAATCCCCAACAGAGGTGAAGTAAAGTATCCTGAAAACTGACTGGGAGTGCCTCGTGCAAGAACTCCAGTTTGCTCTACTGCTCTCTACCCCAACTTCTCCTGCCTTTCAGGACCCCAGCCTTTTGCCAGTGATATTAAAGATCACCAAGGTCAATCCAAATACAACCTACATTCCTCCTGAAGGATACTCATCAGCCTCTTTCTGAATAAGTGCAAGTCACAGAAGGCAGCCACTCCAAGGAGAAATACTTGCTCATGTGCATTCAATTTCGATAGCGGCCAGACTATCAGCAAACTTGGAGCATGCATAATTAATTGGAGAAAGGTCCAAGATCAGATCAGTATTTCATTTCCCCTCTCAGGAGGCTGTCTTAGGGAGACATAGCCTTTTTTGCATTTGTATCCTCATAAAGAGGCAGCATTTTCATTTTCTACTTGTTAATGGAAAATTTCAGCCCTATCTTAGTGAGAATAAATTGTTAGTTATTAATCAAAATATTGATAAATTTCATTTACATTATCTTGGACTTTAGGCAGAAATTTGTAATTCAGAGAGGCTGAGGGAAAGGCCAGAATAAGAAAATGAAATCCTTTAGTAATGAGTCTCTTCCTTCTCACAGAGCACATAAGAACCTCAGATCTATCAGAATAATCACCATTCAGCTGCACTAACATTCTTTTCTTTTTTTTGGTGGGACCGGGGTCCAAACTCACAACCTTGCACTTGCTATTTCCCCGGCCCTCAAGCCCCTGTACTAGCATTCCTTTTTTTTTTTTTTTTTTTTTTTAAGAACTTTTTATTTTATTTATTTTTTTCTTGTTTCAGAACCTTTGTTTGTTTATTCATTCATTTTTATGGCTGGCTCAGCCTGTCCCGAGGGCAGGGCTGGCGCAGCATGTGGTGCCAGGGATCGAACCGCGGTCCCTGCAGCAGCCTAAGCTTTCCTAAGCAGGTGCTTTAGACCACTGAGCCATCCCGCTGGGCCCCTGCACTAGCATTCTTTGAAAGGCTTAAAAATAGTATTCTAAGCTGCCCACAAGACCTGCTTGTTAGCACTCTGGGAGGCTGAGGCAGAAGGACAACAAGTATGAGCCTAGCCTGGGCAACTCTTGACTTTGTGAGACCCTGTCTCAAAATAAAAAATAGAAAAAGAGCTCAGATATGTAGCTCAGTGCTGAAGCCCTAGTTTCATCCCAGAGCCCCCTGCCCACAAAAGGTTATTTTAAGTTTGGCTTACTAACTTTCAAATCTAAAAGGCTAATTTATAGCTGAGATTTAAAAATCTTTCTTTTGTATTTTAAGAAAGGGCCTACAGGTGTTCAGGGTCTCACTACTATATCGGACTCATAGTGATTCACCTGTTTATAGTCTCCCAAGAGCTGGGATTACAATTGCCATCTCAGCTAGCCCCAGGGGCAGGGCTAGCACAGCAGGCCTGGGGATTGAACTCCTGGCCCCTGTGCCTGCTTGTAGGAGCTTTAATCCGCTGAGCTATTTGGCTGGCCCTTTTCTCTTTCAAAAACAAACAAACAAAAAAGATACAAAAACAAAACTCAACAAAAAGGAAAGAAACTTTTTTTTTTTTTTTTGTCTTTTTGAGACAGGGTCTCACTATGCAGTTCAGGCTGGCCTTGAGCTCACTTTGGTAGCCCAGGATGGTCTCGAACTCACATCGATCCTCCTGTCTCAGCCTCCCAAGTGCTGGGATTACAGGCGTGTGCCACCACGCCTGGCTCATATTGTTCAATTTCTTCTTCTTCTTCTTCTTTTTTTTTTTAAGACTGGGGTTTGAACTCACGACCCTGCACTTGCCAGGCAGGAATTTGTGCCATAGAGCTATCTCCCCAGCCCCAAGAAACATAAATAGATGTGATCTCTGACTCTATTTATCCCAGTAATTAAAGTAAGGGTAAAGGGGAAAGTTCAGTTGCTAAGTAAAGGTAAATGAATGGTGGAACTCTCAGACTCTTGAGCCTTCGTGCTACCTGCAGGATGTTGCTGACTTCACTCAGTGGCTGTTGCTCTGCGATTCCACAGGACAGGTGCCCTGGTCTAGCGACCACACTGAGGCCACCATCCAGCACGAGGCTCAGACTTTCCCAGAGTCACCCTCAGGAGGCAGTGACTCCCGAGCTTTCACCTTCTCGTCCATCACAGAGCTGGCTGGAGAAGGGAGGCCCCGCTCTGGAGGTCTCATAGCCCCTTGCTCAATGTCTCTCAGAAATGGACTGCAAGGGCCATGACAACAAGTGAGCCAGAGTGCGCGTCAGGGCAGACACGGTGGCGGCGCTGGGGCTGTTCTCTCCAGATGCCAGCCCACGCGCCTCTGACAAAGCACACCTGGGCCCAGATGGGTGCTCGCCTGCCTCTCAATGCTATTTGATAACGCCCTTTCTGGAGAAGGCCTCATGAAGTTCAGGCTGACCCAAGCAATCGCTCCTGCCTTGGCCTCCAAGGAGCTGGGATTATAGGTATGTACTACTGTGGGTTTAATTACATATGAAACTATATTTATTTTACTGTAGCAGGGATTTAACTCAGAGCCTCGTGCTTGCCAGGCAGGCGCTGTGCCCACTGAGCCACATCCCTAGCACTGACCTATCTTTAATATTCCCCACTCTGTACCAGGGACTAGTTCCGGGGCAGCACAACAAGCCAACCACTGCCGGGGGCATTAGCCATCCATTTCTGAGCATCTGGTGGAAGTGGCAGCCAGTAGTGGGAAGGCTGGCTTCTGAGTCTCTGAGGCTCGTGAGCAGCAGGAGGTGCTAACAGGACCGCTACCCACTAAGAGATACACCCACAAAGGCTGATGGAGAAGATGGCAAGTCCGGCTTGCAGCTCTGGGGCCAGGGGAGGCTCCCAAGAGTGATTTACACATCCCCCCTTAGGCCCACAGGGCGTGGCACACAGCTTGATGTCCCCTCTGCTCCAGTGACAAGCAGCCATTTGGCACATTACCTTGGACAGGTAATCAGTGGCCTCCGTCATTTCTGAGAAATTGGCCTCAGAAAGCCCAGCTTCCCCTAAAACTTTAATCTTCTCTTGAATCAGAGGCCTGTGGGGGAGAAATGAGCTGTGAATGAACCTGCACAGAAACAACAGACCAAAACGGAGCCACTGTCCTCGGCCCTACGGGGCTGTCACATGTTGGGGCTGTCACATGTTGGGGCTGTCACATGTTGAACGCTTTACAACCTTGGGCCTTGTGAGGCACAAGCATCTGTCCTCCAGTATTTGCCTCTTCTTAACTGAAACCAATGTCCAATTTAAGACTTGGAACGGCAGGCTCAAAATTATGAAGGAATGGGGCCCAGCAGGATGGTTCAGTGGTCTAAAGCACCTGCTTAGGAAAGCTTAGGCGGCTGCAGGGACTGCGGTTTGATCCCTGGCACCACATGCTGGTCCAACCCTGCCCTCAGGGCAGGCTGAGCCGGCCATAGAAATAAACAAATAAACAAACAAACAAAAAGTTCTGAAACAAGAAAAAAAAAACTAAAAAAAAAATTCTGCAGGAAGATGTGTAGGAAATACATGCTGTCTCACTACAATAAAAATCTGGAACCTGGTGATGTCATAAGCTGCCCAGGGGACAACGTATATAGAGGTGACTCAAAGGTCAGACCACTGAGTCACAAGCTTGGGCATAAGGACAAGGAGTGGCCGCTGCTGAAATAATCAAGACACTGAAGACTGGGAAGGGGAAAGAGCATTTGGGGAATTTCTGTTCAGTTAATGTACACCAATCCCCAGGGCAGAAATGCAACCCTAGCCGTACTCATGGCAATCCAGGGCTGGTGACTTTCTCTGCAAGGAGCACTGCACAATGTGGCCTGTGGGGTCAACACAGGCTGTCCCACCCCAGCAAGGGCCTTCAAGACAGGAAAGGGCTGCTTCACAAGTGGAGGCTCCATCTGTGTTCCAGCACAGTTTGCTCCTCATCAGTTCCCTCTTTCCCAGTGCAAGGAGTCTGCTCCCTGCATTCCTAAGATCACCTCCTGTACCCTGCAAGCCCCAGAGGGCGCCAGTGATGGGCCAAACATGAGGAAAGTGAGAGATGTTTACTGGGTCTTTGTGTGGATCCCTGATGGTCTCAGCAGAAGGGGAGGCACAGAAGGACCAAGGACACGTGCTCTCTGCCCACCCTTGCTCAGCTCCATGCCCAGGCTGCCCACCCAGGCCTACCAAAGGTAGTCATCAGCGGTGCCTCTTGCCACCAGGTAGTGAATGCCCACGGAGCTTGTCTGTCCGATGCGGTGCACTCGGTCCTCGGCCTGGATCAGCACCTGCGTGTCCAAGGAGGAAGACAGCTGGGCAAAATCCTAGAGCAGCCTGGGCCACCACAGCACAGCAGGTGGCTTCTTCCCCTTACACCCCACCTCACCCCCTCCTCCTCACAGCATCTGTCTCTCAGACCTGCACAAGTCTGGTCATCTAACCACACAGACTTACACAACCCTGCTTGGGGACCCAGCACCTGCAGCAGGACAACCATGGATGGTCGCTGGTGGTGGGGAACAAATATGGAGGCCTCTCACACTTCTGCTCTCATCTCTGGGAAACAAAGTTACTTTCCAAATAGCTAGAAACATCGAAGCCATGATTGGGGTGCCCCTAGGTGTTTCATAGGGTGGAGAGCTGGGTACTACAGAACTTGTACTGAGAGGTCTGTGTTTATTATGGACGGCCCCAACCTTGAAGTCTACCCATTCGTGCAGTAGTTGCTGATATCAGGATATTAAGAATTTTCTGAAGTGTAGGAGAAATTTTATGAGTTCAAACAAATACTTTTATCCATTGCCTTCTGTTGGTGACAGTGAGGGCACACAGCTCACAGAGAGGGTTGACAAAAACAACCTGGGCTGGCAAGCCGAGGCCTGAGCTGCACTTCCGGGGACAGTGTCAATCTTAGCTTGTCAGCTGGGCTCTTGCTTGCTGGGTTCTTCCAGGACAGATGAAGGCTAAACTCCTTCACAGCTCTGCTCTTCCACTGAGATAATGGAGGGCTGGGGAGATAGCTCAGTGGCACAAGTGCCTACCTTGTAAGTGTGAGGTCTTGAGTTTGATCCCCAGTCTCCCACCCCCCTAATAAAAAATTGCCATGTTAAATTCAGGGCCAGGGAGATAGCTCAGTGGAGTAAGTGCTTGCTTGGCAAGTGCAAGGTCCTGAGTTCAATCTCTGGTACCAGAAAAAAAAAAAAAGAAGCTAACACACACCACTGAGATAATGGAGTTAATAACGCTACCAGTCTCTGTGAAGACCTAACAATCAGCCAACAGACATGCAGCGATTAAAGGAAGTAAAAACGAATGCATGGCTGTATAAGCAGGGTGGTGAGGGTGCATGGAAAGATAGAATAAAAAGAACTCAGCCCTTGGAACACTCATAGGACCAAGTCCTTCCTAACTGCCCTGGCCCCTCCACACCCCGTAACATGAGCATACCCAGGGGAAGTCCAATGTACTAAGTCCCTTACCCCCGGGTTCCAAAACAGCTCGGCAAACACCACCAAGTCAGCCGAGGAGAAGGTGAGGCCCATGTTGGCGGCAGTGATGGACAGCACTGCCACAGAGTGCCCCTGGGACAGCTGGAACTGCTGGCATAGGTCCTCTCTGTCTGCCGACGGGGTGGACCCATCAATGCGGATGTGGGGCACATGCTGCAGGGACAGAGGAAACCGAGGGGATTATTGAGCAAGGTGCCCCAATCACAGCAACAAGGACAAAGCCACATTGCTGCTCAGTGCTCAGTTCTCTGGGCTTTTCCCTCTGCTTAAATCAAAAGTATACTGAGACAACTGTACACTCACATGCCACTATATGGAATAACATAGATCCTATGTGCATGCTGCCAGTCACACTCCACAAAACATTCTGGAAAACTATAATATACCACGAGCGGGAGGCTGACTGATAAAACCTGCTAATCTTCAAATATCCCATTCCATGGGTATTTTCTCTACATTTTATTACTTAGGTTTTCTCATATGTACCCCCTCTCCCCATAGTCAAGCTACTGAACAGCTCTAATCACAAGGATCCTTGTGCAGTCCTTTCAGTATCCCTCCTTTTTCCCAGTCTTTAACTTCTGAAAGCCACTAACATGCCTCACATTTCTAATATCTCACATCCCAAAAGCTATATAAATGCAATCTTTTTTTTTTTTTTTTTTTTTTTTTTTTTTTTTTTTTTTTTTTTTTTTTGGTGGTAGCAGGGATCAAACTCAGGACCTCGCACTTGCCAGGCAAGCACTTATTCCACTGAGCTGTCTCCCTGGCCAATGCAATCATTTAATATGCAACTTCCTGGAATGGTTTTTATTGACAGCATCATTCTTTGAAGATTGTTTTGATACAGGATCTCACTATGCAGCTCAGACTCATAGTGATCCTCCTATCTCAGTCTCCCCAGCACTGGGACTACAGGCATGCACCACCACACCAGTTTTAGGGCTGAGGCCTGCACGGCATGTAGTACTGGGAATTGAACCCCAGTCCTTGTGTTTGCCAGGCAGGCGCTTAGACTGCTGAGCTGTCTTCCCCAGCCCGCAGTCTATTCTTCATTGCAGTGGAGTAGTATTCCTTGGCACATGAGCGCCATGGTCTCACTTCTCAGCTACTGATGGACGTAAGGGCTGAGGCAACTCGGAGCTATCACCAACTGCTCGGAACATCTGCGCTCAGGTTCTTGCGTGAACAGAATTTTCATTTCTCTGATTTAAATCAGAGAAATAGGTGGGCTGTGTTAACTTATGTTTACTTCAGGTATTTTCTCTTAAGGGGTATTAGTCTGCTTTTCAAATAACACTGTAAGGAAAACAGAAATATTAGCACTACTACCAGGTTATCTTTCTCGGCTCTTTTCTTTCTTTTTTTAAAAAAATTTTTATTACTTTTAATAAGAGATAACAATATGAGAGTTTCAAAACATGTTAGTAGTACATTAGCAATAGTTGAGACACTGCATACTATTGTCTCTGCTCTTTTCTCAGTGTGTATGGTAGGCCTTTTAAATAAAAGGCCTTAGCTGGGTGTGGTGGACAAGTCTATAAGCTCAGCCCTCTGGAGGCTGAGGTAGGATGAGCACCTTGAGTTCAAGGCCAGTCTGGGCTACGTAGTGAGTTTAAGGCAAATTGGAGTACATAGCAAGGTCCTGTCTGAACCAACCAACCAATTATATATCCTGTTTTCCCCAGTAAACATTATATTGTAAGTGAACTCAACCAGTACGTTTTTTAAAATTCAACTTGAACGACTATATTTCACTCTGTAGCCATAGCATAATGTAACCATTCTATTTCTGAGATTTAGGCTTCTAATTTTCCTTAAAGAGTTCGTAGATATCCACCAACAGATGAGCGGATGAACTTGGTTGCATCTGTGCAGTGGACACAACTCAGCACTACAAAGGAACTACCAGTACACACAAGGTGAGTCACAGAATCTGTAGAGGGACAGCAACGAGAGCAAAAAAATGAAAGTGCATGCTGCATGATTCCATATTTATATAAAGATCTGAAAAAATGCAAATCAGTCAAGCTTGGAGGTGCAGAGTGGAACAAGCAGAAGGCCCCAGTGACAAAGAGGCCCAAGGAAAGAGGTGACAAAGTGCTCAGGTCCCAAAAGGGGCAGGTCACTGCATGGAAATTATAACTCCATAAGGTCATTAAAGTAAAACTTTTACAAATTGAAAGTAAATAAAAATTTAAAGAATGGCTATGTCTGCATTCAGTTATTCCCCTAAACTGCTAAAAATCAAATTACTATAGCAGAAGGGAAAACCTTTTAAAGCTCCTGCTAGCACTGCCTGACTGCTTGCTGACAAACAATGGGCATGGTGGTCACCTCAGGGCACATCCACCAAGAGCCACCTGGACATGTGAAAACCATGGCTGACCTGATGGGGTAAAAAAACTCATGTTTCTAACTATGTGCTTATTAAAGAAGTAAATTTTTCTTATCTTTCAGCCAGTCATTGGTATTAACTTGTCTGAACTATTCCTGTATTTTGCCTATTTACTTCTGTTAGTAGTGCTATTTTTGCTGCAGTTGCCATTATTTGTATGTCACGTAAGTTGTTAATATTTTCCCCAGCTTATTCCTTTACATTATTATTATTATTTTTTCCCAATCTTTCGTTATTTCATTTAGAAAAGTCTTAATTTTTTTTTGTCTTTTTGTCTTTTTGTCTTTTTGAGACAGGGTCTCAGTATGCAGTTGAGGCTGGCCTTGAGCTCACTTTTGTAGCCCCGGCTGGTCTTGAACTCACACCGATCCTCCTGCCTCAGCCTCCCGAGTGCTGGGATTACAGGCGTGAGCCACCACGCCCGGCCAATTTTTTCAAATAAATGTAAAGTGATTTTTCATGCTCATGGTAATATCTTTATACATTAATAAACTTTTGATTAAAGTACAAAAAAAACCCACTACAAAAATCCAGAGAAATTAAAGCTAATGTAGACAACTTAGGAAATAATCAACATTAATGTTTTAGGGTATTTTACCCAAGTTTCAGGAGCCATCACCTCACATCTTTGCTGACACCAGACCTAACCCTGCTTAGAGCATCCTGGTGCATCCACAGTAAAAGCCAGAACCCTACGCTGAATTTCAAAGGGAGCTCACCTTTCTCTCCAGTTCCTTAGTAATTGCATCGAGAACCATTTTATGGTGTGCGAACACAAGAAACTTCTCTCTTCCACTTTCCAGGAGGTCCAGGATATATTCACTGTATTTGACAATGATAACAAAACAGATTAAATATGTACCCTTCCAGTTGAGGTAAGTTACTGAAAAGTGACTGACATTTACACAAACGTCTTTTTTTTTTTTTTTTTGTCGTTTTGAGACAGGGTATTGTTATGCAGTTCAGGTTGGCCTTGAGTTCACTTTTGTAGCCTAGGCTGATCTCAAACTCACACTGATTCTCTTGCCTCAGCCTCCCAAGTGCTGGGATTACAGGGGTGCACCACCATGCCTGGCCTACACAGACATCTTGAAGGCATTCTCACCCCAGCCCACTCACTGCCTTTTCTGAGATCTGACCTGTTTCCTCTTCTCTCATACCAGTTCATGTGAACCCTAGCAAACTGAGGAGCCACGAGGAAGCAGTTTTTTGCTATGTGTAGAAGTTTCTATACTTTTTAGTCATCTGACATACACAAAGGATTCTTACATTTTACACGTCTCTAGTATGCTACTGAGACATTCTTACTGAGGTCACAGAAGATAATTAACTGTTTCTATTTTAGCTGCTACCATCACTATACTCTGCAACACCAAACTGAAATGTCTGTGTGGACTGAAACACCTAAGGAGGGGGTTACACATTCTGGATATCACACACTTCTGGAAACTCCATATTGAGATCTAAATAACTATATGATACAGTTACTTATTACATAGTTAGTTAGATATAAATAACTCCTCAGGAATGGCTCCTTGGGCCCCTCCTATGCAGACCTCAGACAACAGAGCCCATAACCAAGTCAGTGGTGACCAAATTCTTCAAGACAAAATATGCTGAGATATCTTGTATGCTTGGTCTTCCTTGAACTTAGTGGTCTTCTCCATCTACCATTTTCCAACTCCTTATCTTTAATCTTTGGGCCTTAACGGAAGATTACTGTTCCCTGGGAGGATAGAGTAAGGAGCAGTCTTCTAGGCAGGGTGCCCTTAGCGCTCTGTAGAGTAGGTGCGGAGAACCTATGGCGCGTGTGCCCAGAGGGCTGCTTGTACCCCTGAAAGCTCTACAGGTCTGCCATCACTGTTGTATCAGGTTCTCAACCTCAAAGACGAGGGAAGCCTGCAGAGACAGCTGCTGCTCGCAGCCAGG
Organism: Myocastor coypus; assembly: GCA_004027025.1. Taxonomy (NCBI): domain Eukaryota; kingdom Metazoa; phylum Chordata; class Mammalia; order Rodentia; family Myocastoridae; genus Myocastor; species Myocastor coypus. The sequence goes on along the minus strand of PVJA010016975.1, from coordinate 9,310 downwards.
AGAAAGCAAGCTCCCTCAGATACAGGCATACTTGCCCAGCCTGAGGTCACTCCAGATGTGGCCTTCCACAAAGGACAAATCATTATAGCTTCCTGGCACAGGCAAGTAGGTGTTGCAAAGAGAAATGAATTGGCCTCCAAACCTCTAAGGAATATTTTCAAGCCACATTCCAACTGATCAAGGTAGCAGATTTGAGTTCAATTCATGAACTACTGTACTAAAAGAATCTAATTATTGTGAGACATAAAGTCTGCTGTGATACAAGTAAAAAGTTTACTGCTACAGCAGAAGTCGCAGGGCTACACAATGGACTGGCGAGCTCATAAAAACTGCCACCCCCAACTCTGTGATGCCTCTTTCTCCTTCACCTCTGACATCACTTTACTGCTCTGCACACTAACAGTCCCTCTGTTAACAGCCTGGAGATACTTGCTTCACCCAGTAACCCAGGCTGTTGTGCTGAAAGATATCCTTTCAAGTGAAAACACAACAAAACATGGAGGACATCTCAACAAGGAAATTGAGGTGCTTAGGATTTATAATCTCATTTTCCCTTAACTAGATATGTGACTTGGAGGTCCAGAAATGTTTACAAGAGTTACTCAGTGACTGTATTTTTTAAATGGTGCCCAAGTGACTTACTCTACTGATTTCACAAAGATGTCATACATGTGCAATGACTTAATTGACGTGAAAATTGTTTTGAAACCACAAAGCGCTACGCCATTTATTACAGAACTTGGAAAGGTAGCAAAATGTGCAGACTTAACATCATAAGGGAAATGGGTGGCTGTGGGCCCCAAAAACAGAGGCACCCATAGACCCCAAGATGCAGAGGCCTGGGGGGGGGGGTCAGAGGCAGAGCAGAACTCACATTTGGCCGTTTGTCGTAGCAGCATGTGAGAAATGGACTGGTGGTAGCAGATTTTTTTTTGTGGCAATTTATTGAGAGAATTTTCCAGGCCATAAAAACCACATCTGCAGCTCATAGATCACTTAACAACAACAACATAAATAAAAAGGCAGTGCCCAGAGGAAGCCAGGGGTGATAGCCAGCAGTCAACAGGCCTCCCGGGCAGCATGGAGGGTCAGCAGTGAGGCCAGGACTCCTCACAGGTATGGGGAGGGACCACGTGCAGGGCTGCAGGGTCCAGAGGCTGGGGCTGGGGCGAGGGCAGGGCCACTGTGTGGTTTCCCAGGTTACCTATACATCTCAGTACCCACCGCCAGTCTGGCACCACTCAGCCACACTAAATCCATCTTCATCGTAATTTAATCATTGGGACCATTATCCTGCCAGAGCCTCCATGAACATTAAACAATAAAGAAAATCAGGAGAGCTGCACGTCACTAGCATTACCTCAAGTGTCAACTGCAGCGCTATTTGAACATGAGTGGGCTTTTCAGTCTTTAAGAAAAGCAGACAATTTAGATTTTTCTAAGTCAGTGAAGAATTCTAAGAATAGAAATGTTCACTTCAGCTTCAGTTTATAAGGTCGAAAGAGAACTAACAGTGGCCATTCACCCACACTGTCTGAACCAACTTGGAGCCTTTTTTTTTTTTTTTTTTTTTTTTGAGACAGGGTCTCGCTATGCAGTTGAGGCTGGCCTTGAGCTCACTTTTGTAGCTCAGGCTGGTCTTGAACTCGCACCAATCCTCCTGCCTCAGCCTCCCGAGTGCTGGGATTACAGGGGTGCGCCACCACGCCTGGCTGCTTTGTATTTTTTGTTGTTGTTTTTTCTTTTTTTCTTTTTTTAATTTTTTTGTTTTATTTATTTATTTTTTTCTTGTTTCAGAACCTTTGTTTTTTTATTCACTCATTTTTATGGCTGGCTCAGCCCGCCCACAGGGCTGGCGCAGCATTTGGCCGGGGATCGAACTGCGGTCCCTGAAGCCGCCCAAGCTTTCCCAAGCAGGCACTTTAGACCACTGAGCCATCCCGCCGGGCCCCTTGGAGCATTTTTTTAAAATTAATTAATTTATTTATTTGTCACAGGGTCTCAGTACACAGCCAGCTCAGACTTGTAGTGATCCTCCTGTCTCAGCCTCCCCAGCGCTGGGATTACAGGCATGAGCCACCACGCTGGTTTCAGTAGCCAGCTGGGTGTGGGGCCAGTGTGGCATGCAGTACTGAGGACTGAACCTAGGTCCTTGCACTTGCTAGGCAGGCGCTTAGACAATCAAACTATCTCCCTGGTCCCCAACTTGCAGCTTTGTGTGCTTACTTATATAACTGCTAAAACCTGGAGTCTTTGGAGAAGACCTGAGTAACTCCATACAGCAGCTGCTCTAGGGATAATCCTCCAAGCAAGATGAATGCTTTCTCCTTTCTGATGTGGCTATGCCCACCTCCAGCTAAGCTGCAGCAGCCCCAGCCCTGGGGTGGAGGGCAGCTCTCTCTGGATGGCAGGCTTGGCTTGGCAGTGGCTGTAGTTACAGAGCAGCTTGGGTTTTGTGGGTGATGAGACTGAGGTGCTGGAAGCTTCTTTTTTTTTTTGTCATTTTTGAGACAGGGTCTCACTATGCAGTTGAGGCTGGCCTTGAGCTCACTTTTGTAGCCCAGGCTGGTCTGGACCTCGCACTGATCCTCCTGCCTCAGCCTCCCGAGTGCTGGGATTACAGGCATGCGCTGGAAGCTTTTCTTTTTTCTTTTCTTTTCTTTTTTCTTCTTTCAGAACTTTTGTTTATTTATTTTATTTTTATGGCTGGCTCAGCCTGCCCTGAGGGTAGGGCTGGCGCAGCATGTGGTGCCAGGGATCGAACCGCAGTCCCTGAAGCCACCTAAGCTTTCCTAAGCAGGCGCTTTAGACCACTGAGCCATCCTGCCAGGCCTATATTTTCTTTTCTTTCTGTCTTTTTTTTTTTTGTTGTTGTTGTTTTGTTTTTTTGCCTTTTTGAAACAGGGTCTCGCTATGCAGTTGAGGCTGACCTTGAGCTCACTTTTGTAGCCCAGGCTGGTCTCGAACTCACACCAATCTTCTGCCTCAGCCTCCCGAGTGCTGGGATTACAGGCGTGAGCCACCACGCCCGGCTTCTTTCTGTCTTTTTGAGACAGAGCCTTGCTATGCAGCTCAGGCTGGCCCTGAGCTCACTTTTGTAGCCCAGGCTGGTCTTGAATTTGCACTTATCCTTCTGCCTTAGCCTCCAAAGTGTGCCACCACGCCTAGCTGGAAGCTTATTTTCCATGTGGCTATGGTTCTAATCTTTGATCTTTTTTAGACAGCAGTAAAGTCGTTCAGGCAAGCTAAGTTAGTACCAATCTTGTTTTGTTTTTTTAAAGATGGAAGAAAGACAAGAAAGGCAGGCAGGTAGCGACTACTTACATGACACATGGGATTTTAGCTTCAGCTGTTCGGTTGAAGAAGAGAATGAGGGCCTCTTTCTGCTGCTGTTTCTGTGGAGAGGGAGGCCATGCATGTCAGGACCCACTCTCGGACCCAGGGATGACCCAATGACCACTACTCAGTCCAAGCTGGGGGACCCAGGTGCTGGCTCACTTGTTCACTTTGGCCGTGTCAGAGGAGTGGTCTGGGCTCTGGTTTTGTCTCCAGAGTCAAAATCCTAGTGAATGCTATCTTTCTCTGAGAACGGCAGTAAGGATCTGATGAGTTAAGGGACATGCAGGCTCACTTGCTTTGTTTTGTTTTTTTGAGACAGGGTTTCACTACAAAGTCCAAGCTGGCCTTGACTTCACCAGGTTTCTCAGGCTGGCCTCAAACTTGTAACCCTCCTACCTCAGTCTCCCCCACAGTGCAGGGATTACAAGTGAGCTCCACTGTGCCCAGATTTCGGGAAAGGCATTTTGGGTAGGGCTTCACCGCACACATCAAACCCACTTGATCCTGCAGCCTGAAGACAAGCTATACCTGACCTTTGCCCTGCATGATTTGTCTCCTGTCTTTAGTCAAGTTGTATCTGTCCCCAACACCTTTTAAAACCTTATTATATAGATTCCATCTGCCTCAACTACTTTATTCTAGCATCATTTCAAAACCACTACCTAGGTCAGTGGTTCTCAACCTTTCTAATGCTGTGACCCGGCAATGTAGCTCCTCATGTTACAGTGACCCCAAACCAAAAAATAATTTTGGTGGCTACTTCAAAACTATAATTTTGCTACCGTTATGATTTGGAATGGCTTTAGGCGACCCCTGTGTTTTGGTCATTCGACCTCTGCAGGGGTCATGACCCACAGGTTGAGAATTGCTGACTTAGGTGCTTCTGGCCTCTCTCCTACGTAAGGGGATTCGCTGTACTAGGAAATTATATATTCTCTACAGTTTACGTTTAAATTGACCTGAATAAAGAAGGCTAACATAGGAGATCCCAGTCAGGGTCCAAGTACTACGAGAGACATTTCTGGCCATGCTGGCCACCCACGTTCACCTCTCACCATCACCAGTAGGAGACTGCTATGGTCTGAGTGTGTCCCTCCAAACTTCATATGTTGAAACTTCATCTCCAATGTAGTGGTGACATTAAGAGGTGATTATGTTGGGAGGATTCGTGAATGAGACTAGCTTCCATCTTGGTTAGTTTTCTTTCATTACTGAGACCAAAAACCTGATGCCCCAAATTAAGGTTTTCCCTAATTTCCCTTCATTATCTAGCCCAGTTTGTGGAGGTTTCAGTCCATACTCGGCTAGCTCCAAGGCTGGGTGGCACATGGTAGAGGGCAACAGTATGCAGCAATGGAAAACAGCAAGAGCCACAAGAGCAAAAAGGGAGGAGCAGCATGGAGCAAGCCTCCCTCGCCCTTATACTGTACGTAAGCTACCTGCCCCTGGGTGGGTGTAGCACTCATACCTCTAATCCTAGCTCTGGATCATGAATCAATCAAAAAAACTCTAGGGACTGCCCAAGGCTTTGGGGGGACATCTAGACATAGCTATAACAGAGAGAACCTGCATCCCTTCCACATGTGACAAGAGAGTAAGAAGACAGCTGTCCAGGAGGACATGGGCTCTCAGCCAACACGGAACCTTAGACTTCCTACACTGCACAACTGTGAGCAGTAATTTTTCATTTTATAAATTCCAGAGTTGGGCCCAGCAGGATGGCTCAGTGGTCTAAAGCGTCTGCTTAGGAAAGCTTGGGTGGCTGCAGGGACCACAGTCTGATCCCCAGCACCACATGCTGCGCCAGCCCTGCCCTCAGGGAAAGCTAAGCCAGCCATAAAAATATACAAACAAACAAACAAACAAACAAACAGTTCTGAAACAAGAAAAAAATATAAATAAATTCCAGAGTCTATAAATTAAATTTATAAATTTAGATATTTCATTACAACAGCATGAGTGGACTAAGACATGTGGCTGGCCATTATGGCTTACATTTAAAAGTCCCCTCAAGGACACATGCAGTCATAGGTGAGGAGTTTTAAAAGTGGCTGGGGTACATGGGACTGTGGATGAAGGGTATGAGACTGGGATGGAGGGGGTGGGAGCCACAAACTAGATGTGAGTGGCATCAATAGGCCAGGAGCCTGGATGGAACACAAAGGGACAGGAAGGAGTTGCCACCACAGCTGCTTGCCGCTTTGGGGTCTCCTGCCCATCCCACCATGGACTGTTTTTCCTCCATGATGCCGTTCTGCTATAGCCCCCTCCCTGCCTTGGAGCCAGCCAACTGTGGACTGAAACCTCCACAGACTGAGAGCCAAATAAAGCTGTCTGTCCTCCCTTAAGTCTGAAAGTTAGGGTGCGTTGTCTCAACAAGGAGAAAAGTGACTAAAACACAGGTGAGTCATCCTTCTTGTGCCTGAGCCCTGTGAGGTCACTGAACAACATGGACAAGAAAGTGACTCAACAGTAGTAGTAACACCATGGCCCTCAACTTGTCGCTTCTAGGTTCTCCCCAGGGCAGGAAAGCAGCCACAGTCGGCCAGTGTTACTGATGGTGAAAAGCAGTGCCTTGGCTCTGCATATCATCTCTCCTCTCGGACTTCACAGGAAAGAAAGCTCTGGGGACCCACAGCATTGCAGCAGCACTGCCTGGGTAGTGGCGGGGCCTTTTCAGGCAATGGCCCACCTTAACATCTCCACCCTCCTGGGCCCTGGGGTGAGGGCTCCTTCACAGCTCTACACAACAGGCATATGCAACATTCACTGACTCCACGAAGCCATCCTCGGGCCTGTGAGCATGCACAAGGTGGGTGAGGCCCTCTGACCTGTGAGGTCCCAGAGACTGCGGCTCACACCTTTCCAAAGCACGTCTGCCTGCCGTCAGACCACTCCAGCCCCGCTCTGCTCACGATTTCCCACTGGGACCCTAGACACCCACCCTCTGCAGGCACACATTCACTGCATGCATCCTGATTGGGAGCAAGCAAAGCAGACAGATGGGAAAACAGCAGAAGCTTCCAGAACTCTCACTCCAACATGGAGTCTCTAGGGTAGGCAAGAGGCAAAATCACCAGCTCATCACCCAGCCAGGACAGCACACTGGGCTGACCTTTCAGGACAATGCAGCAATATGTACTGAAAAACTTTCTTTAAAAATGTTCCTAGTAATCCCAACACTTGGGAGGTTGAGGCAGGAGGATCTGTGCAAGTTTAAGACCAGCCTGGGCTACAAAAGTGAGCTCAAGGCCAGCCTGAACCGCATAGTGAGACCTTGTCTCAAAATCAATCAATCAATCAATCAATCAATCAATCAATCAATCAATGTCCTTAGTGTGATCTGACATCGACTACATAAAATTTAACTGTAATAAAATCAGATGTACACAAATTCATACATACACTATTTTTTCAGCATGGCATTACTCAGAATAGTAAGCGATTGAAAATAAAGGTTCTTGGAGCACAGTGTGTTAATGTACACCTATAATGTCAGCATTCAGGAGGCTATGGCAGGAAGACTGCAAGTTCAAGGCAAGCCTGGGCTATACACCAAGATCTTGTCTCAAAAAATAAAATAAAAGCGGCAGCCGGGCATGGTGGCGCACGCCTGTAATCCCAGCACTCGGGAGGCTGAGGCAGGAGGATAGGATCCGAGTTCGAGACCAGCCTGGGCTACAAAAGTGAGCTCAAGGCCAGCCTCAACTGCATAGTGAGACCCTGTCTCAAAAAAACAAAAACAAAAAAACAAAAACAAAAAAAAAAAAGTGGGGCTGGGAGGGATGGCTCAGTGGTCTAAAGCGCCTGTTTGGGAAAGCTTGGGTGGCTTCAGGGACCTCGGTTTGATCTCCGTCCGGCACCACATGCTGCGCCAGCCCTGCCCTTGGGGTGGGCTGAGCCTGCCATAAAAATGAGTGAATAAACAAAGGTTCTGAAACAAGAAAAAAAAATTCTTAAAAAAAAAAAATAAAAGCAAACAAAAAACAGTAATAGAAAACCCCTTAAACATACAATTAAAAATGACTTGCAAAATTATAATTATTGCCATGTGAATAAAACTATGCAGAAATAATACTAGCTCAGTGGATTAAAGTGCCAGTTTAGACAGAGACGGGTTTGATCCCCAGCTTGCATGCTGTCTCCACCCCTGGGGCATGCCCAGACAGTGATTAAGACTGGGCTGTCTGTAATCCCAGAACTTGGGAGGCTGAAAACAGGAGGATCATGCTGTGTGGTGAGACCCTGTGGACTCTGTACTAAATACACAAGAAAAAATTTAAAAAGAACACTTAAGCCAGATGTGGTAGTGCACATCTGCCATCCCAGCACTTAGGAGACTCAGGCAGGAGGACTGCTGTCTTAACTCTTTCTTTTTGTTGCTGGGACGAATACTCAATGCCCAAAATGAAGGAAGGGAAGGTTTACTTCACTCGTAGCTACTGGAGATTTTAGTCTTTACTCAGCTGGTTCCAAGGCAGAGCTGTACCAGGCAAAGAACAGAACAGACTTTCAAAGAGCAACAGAGCAAAGGGAGGGGCTGCAGCTCAGGTAGGTGCCAACCTCTTTCTCTAATTCATATTGTAATGCAAATTACCTGCCCCAGGGCAAGTATGGCATCCAAACCCACAATAATCAATCATAAACTTCAGAAGCCACCTACAACTACGCAAGGTTTTGGGGGAACACTTATATATAAAGCATAACAACTGTCATGAGTTTGAGGCCAGCCTAACTACAGAAGGAGACCCTGTCTAAAATTTTTTAACTAAAGAAATTAAAAAAAAAAAAAAAAAAAAAAAAGCACTTAATGGTATGGAAAAATTCTCCATGGTACAATTCTGTAATTATTCCTCATTTAAGCTATTATTGTATGACCTCAACTGTACTTTTAAAATATATAGCTCAGGACTGGGGAGATAGCTTGGCAGCATAAGCACCTGCCTGGCAAGGGCCTGAGTTTAATCTCTGGTACTGCATGCTGTTCAGGACCTGAAACTGGGAGTGGTGGCACACACCTGTAATCTCAGCACTACGGAGGATCACCATGAGCCCAAACTGTGTAGCAAGACCCTACATTAAAAAAAAAAAAAAAAAAAAAAAAAATCAGGGCCGTACAAATAGCTCAGCAGATTAAAGCACCTGTAAGCAGGTGCAGGAGCCAGGAGTTCGATTCCCGGGCCTGCAACCCCCCTTCTCCCATTACAGGTGCACACCTCTGATCCTAAATCTTGGGAGGCTGTAAACAGATGGATCACTATGGGTGGAATCTAGCAGTGAGACCCTGAACACCCTGTCCCTGTAGACCAGTCCCTAAAAAAACAAAACAAAACAAAACAAAACACCATATCTATCTATCTGTCTGTCTATCTATCTATCTATCTATCTATCTATCTATCTATCTACATACACACACACACACACACACACACACAGAGTTTCAGGGAAAGGAGAAAAGAAAGAAGGAATGGAAAAAGAAATATATATGTAATGTATATGTATACACATGAGACAATGTGGATAACTGTGCTGCTAATTTCTCCTGGTTAATTACAAGGAGCAGTTAGGGGCGAGCAAGATAGCTCAGGGGTCTAAAGCACCTGCTTAGGCAAGTCTAGGCAACCACAAAGACCTCAGTTTGATCCCTGGCACCATACGATGCTCCAGCCCCACCCCCAGGGGAGGCTGAGCCAGCCATAACATAAAGTTTTTTTAAAAAAGAAATACAAGAAAAGGAGCAGTTAATGCTTAAATTTTTTCTCTCTTTAATGTTTTTTAAAACCAATTTGAGCCGGGCGTGGTGGCTCACGCCTGTAATCCCAGCACTCGGGAGGCTGAGGCAGGAGGATCATTGTGAGTTCGAGACCAGCCTGGGCTACAAAAGTGAGCTCAAGGCCAGCCTGAACTGCACAGTGAGACCCTGTCTCAAAAAAAAAAAAAAAATTAAAAAAAAAAAAAAAAAAAAAAAAAA
>PVJA010016974.1:29694-42583 GCA_004027025.1 Myocastor coypus | reverse complement strand
CTTTGAATCAGCGCCCTCTGTATGGTACTGTGTCTCCCATAGCCAGGATTCATGGGTCCAGGAATCAAGGGGTGGAAGTAGGAATGGTACCACTCACCATTACACCTAGTGATCCATTAGCAAAATTCCTGCTTCCTGAACCCACAACCTCATATTCTGCTGGACTAGAAATTTTAGTCCCAGAGGGGGGAAGGCTTGTACTGGGAAGCACAGCAATGATACCATTGAACTGGAAGCTAAGATTTCCCCCTGGTTACTTTGGACTCCTTATGCCTCTGAGGAAACAAGCTAAAAAAGGAATCACAGCATTTTCAGGGGTGATTGACCCAGACTATCCAGGGGAAATCGGGCTGCTACTACACAATGCAGGAAAGGAAGAATACACATGGCGTGCAGGAGATCCCTTGGGGCGCCTACTAGTGTTGCCATGTCCTGTCATTAAAGTCAATGGGAAATTGAAACAATCTAATACAGGCACAATGATAAATGGTCCAGAGCCTTCAGGAATGAAGGTATGGGTCATTCCGCCAGAGAAAGAACCAAGACCTGCTGAGGTACTTGCTGAGGGCCGAGGGAATACAGAATGGGTAGTAGAAGAGGGTAGTTCTAACTACCAGCTACAACCCCGTGATCAGCTACAGAAAAGGGGATTATCACTACTACTTTACCCCTATATATGGTTTTGTTATGGTATGGATAGATTTGGTACAAGATTCTAGGATTATTTTACAGAATAATGTCATTAAGCTTTTCTTCTGGATGATTAACAACTAAGGTTTGCAGACCAAAAATTGGAGAGATAGATGGGGTAAAAGAATAGCCAATATTTTGGCCCTCGCCCCTCAAGGTCAGTAAAGACTAAAGATGTAAGAGAATCTCTGCTGTGACAAGAAGATCATGGAGCCACACAGGAAAGTGGTTGAAGACGTATAGTGTGCCTGAGGAGAGTCACCTAGTGAGAAATAATATCTCAGGCTCTCAGAGAGAGCAAACTAGTCAAGCAATGACTGTGACTCATGCAGACGGTTGACACTGACAGAAGAGCTACAAGGTGCTACACATGGTTCCAAGATAAATCGTGAGATTGAGCGGACCTTGTCAGATAACAAAATTATATTTATATTTCTACAGGTCTGGCCTTAACTTGGTCTTAACCATCCAGCAGAAAAGTGTATATGAGGTATAAAAGTAATGTACAACTGACAATTATCAGCTGTAAAAGACTCAAATGAACCACACATAAGCAAAGAAAACTTATCCTCTATTTGGGTAGGGGTACTAGCGCATTTCCGTTTATATGTGGGATAGTAATAACAATGTTAGGCGTAATTATATACATACCTCTGTATTTGGAGACTGGTTTAAATATGCCAAGTTGACAAGGGGTGGATTGTAGTGGTTGATACAAATGTGTCAACTTGGCTGAATGACTCAGCAGCCCGGTTCCCTGTTGATGGGAACCCCACTCTGGGGTACAATTGGTTCTTCCCTGGAGTATCACCAGGGCCTGCCTAGGATATGATTGGATTTCTCCTTAGAACGGGATCAAGGGCCCGTCCTGGGGTATGATTGGTTCCACCCTAGAGTGCAATGAGTCCATGTCAGAATGACTGAGCACAAAAAGACTTTTTAAAGGGCTGAAGGCAGAGTCAACACTTCACTTCGTCGGAGAAGCTTCGGTCTACGCATTCAGACTGGAATTTATCATCTGGCTTGCAGTGCAGACTCTTCGGCCTCCAGCTTAGATCTCTCGCCTTCCGCCACAGACTCTTCAGCCTCCATCTACGGACACTTCAGTCCTCCATTACGGACCCATCAGCCGACAGAGACTTACACGGAGTGCTGCAGTGAAGTCCAAGCCTCGGGATTGAATCCTTCAGTCCGGAGTGTGCAGATGCCCTGTGCGCGCTTCCTCATTTGACTCTGTGGCTATTGTAAGCCAATCTTATGATTTCTTATAGATTGTATATTTGGTGTTAATATCCATTCCTTATATTATATCTATTCTGTTCCTCTAGTAAAACCCTGACCAATACAGTCCCTTAAAAACCAGCTCCTATTAAAGATAAGAAGGCCATAGGTGCCTAGTGGGACTGTGCTGTAATTGATCACAGTAACAGCTATTTTATCAAAGTAACCTTTATGTCATTTTATTTTCCTTGTCTTATTCTTTTAAGTCCTGCAGGATTTTCTTTTATAAAATTAATTTCATTTTGAAAAGTAAAAACAAAAGCAAAAACAAAAATCAGAAACAAGGTAGCATACAACAATATATATGCAACAGACTTTCAAAGCAAGAATAGCTGATTAACAATGGCTAATATATTATCTACTTTTACTGTCAAATCTGTTGCTCGGTTTCACAAATAGTTATGTAAGATTAGACATGATTGAATGTTACCACTTACTTTGAAGAAACCTTAAATTTTTGCTCTAGTTCTCTCTTTATTCTTTTTTACCTTGGTTTTAAAAATTATTTTAAGGGGCTGGGGAGATAGCTCTGTGGCACAACTGCCTGCCTGGCAAGTTCAAGGTCGTGAGTTTGAACCCTGGTCCTGCCAAAAAAAATAAATAAAAATTATTTTAAAGAGTATAATAATAATTGATATGATATTAGAGACAGTGCACATTTAGAAAACCAACTTGATAGTTATTCAAACATAGTTTTTGTATTGCCCATTGCTAGCCTCGATGTAGCTGGTTAGATTTGAGATATCAGCATACCGAGTTAGTGAAGGCAAAAATTCTAAACATAAGCTACTGTTTTCAAAAAGCTGATGGAAATTTTTAGTACAATCACCTCATCCGTCTTGCATATCTACTTGTATGTTTTTTTCTACCTTTTTCCCCCTATCTTTTCTCTTTTATATTGTCTTCTTTGTTTAATGTTTAAGTTTCTTCTTTCTGTTTTACTTTTCTTCTTTCAGGTTCTTATACTAGGCATACAGTATCGTATGTACATGTGTGGGTCTGATTTATTTCATGTTTAAGTGTAGCCTAGTTGCAACCATTTATTTATGAAGACTTTGAGTTTGTCTTTTTGCTGCGTAATGCTCCATTTTATAAAAATACCATGCCTTTTTCATACATTGCTCAGGTGGTGGGAATTTTTTTACTTCCACCCATGTTTATATCAGTACAATTTGTTATACTCAGATCTTGGAAGCAACCAAAATGTATATCACGTGAGGAATGGATGAAGAAAATGTGGCATTTCCTGTCTTATTTAACCCCTGATGCACTACTTAGCATTCCGTTGGTGCTTTGAGGTTTATAACTTCTCAAAGTATTCAAAACTAAGTGGATGTCCTCCAGTAAGAACTTAAGAAATCTTAAGTGTGATTCTTCAAACCATTAAAGTTATTTTATTTCATTGATATGGTTGGGGATATGGCTTAGTGGCAGAAGTTTCTCTCTGGGAAGCGCAAGGTTCTGAGTTCAATTCCCAAAAAAACCCAACGACATTAATAAATAGAAAATAAAACTCAGTACTCTTCCATTTGTATGTTTCTTCTTCCCTTTGAAATTACTCTTACTAGGCAAGCACTCTTGAATTCAGTATCCAGTATCCTCTAACAATGTTTGACTTTAATGTAACCACTCCTTACATAGTAGGCTGAGAACTTTTACCCTGAGGCAAAAAAAGGCACCCCTATGGTGTGGCATATGTAATTTCAAGTAGAGATGAAAGAGAGAAAGAAGAAAAGGACATCGTTTATAAAGGTTCCTACTACAAAGGCTGTAATTAATAGATAGCATCTGGCTAGCCTCTTTTGGGCACTCCATAAGCAATGCCGTGAGGAGTTGTACTTTGGGGTGACATAATCCACAAGATATACATGGCCTACAGCAATCAGTTGCTGTTAGGAAATAACATTTCTAAATGAAAGTAAAATAGAATGCCAGATTTTCATTTCCTTTATATTATTAATGTGGACCTGATTACTGACACACAGGCAGAACATTGTTCTATATTTTTGTTCTCTGGTCATTTCTTAATTATGAATGATAATTCTATTAATCATGTACTTGAAATAAGTAAATATCCAGCACAGTACTACAGCCATTTGCATCAAAAAGTCTTCCAGAAAGCCACTATGTGGCTTCGTATTCAGCTTTCCCACTTGCAGTTCTCTCCATGACCCTTGAGGGGATCAGAAATGAATGGTTTAACTCTTCAACATGTTAAGAAAGAATACTTTTTTTTTTGGTGGGACCAGGGTTCAAACTCACGACCTTGTACTTGCCAGGCAGGCACTTGTGCCACGGAGCTATCTCCCTGGCCCAAGAATACATTTTATAATGATTCAGTTTTAGAAAAAGTTGGATTTCAATGTGGTATTTTCATAAATGTGTGTATTTTGATCATATGCAGTCCCCGTTACCTCTCTTATACCTCCCACCTCATTTGTTCTTTCCTCCTATGACTCCCTTCCACTGTCTTTTACAGTTTTTTGTATTAGTACATAATTGCAAGCCATAGTGATTACATTCATTGTGAGGAGCTGGTGATTGTGTGTAGTATATCTAAATTCTTTCTTAATTTCTCTCCCAACCTTTCCATATCCCTTTCCCATTTACAAATGATCTCTCACATTAACTACTATAATAGATCATTTATTTTGTCCTTTATTTATAGTTTGGACTATTAAAATGGAAAATAACTTGTGATATCATATCATTATGGATAAATATCACATGTTCTTCACCCACCTTCTGTTGACATCCAAATAGACCTCTTCCAAAGTTTAGCTATTATGAGTTGCACTACTATAAGTGAGGTCATATGCATATCACAATGGTTTGACTTTAACTCTTGGGAAGATACCTAAAAGGGGATAGTGGTCAAATTTCTGCTTTTAATTTTTTGAGGAATATTTGTACTGCTTTCCATAGTCTATGGGATTATGTTTCCATTAACAATGTAAAAATGTTCCTTTTTCCCCTTCAGTCTAACTAACATTTGTTATTATTTCATTCATTTGTAAAACTCATGCTTTCTGGAGTGAGGCAGAATCTAAGTGTTATTTTAATTTTCATTTCTCTAAAGGTCAAATATGTGGAACATTTTACAAGTATTTATTGGACATTTCCACTTCTGAAAAACGTCTATTCATTTAATTGCCCAATGTTTGTTGTATTACATGCTTTATTTTAGGGGATCTATATTTGCATATATATATATATATATATATATATATAGATAGATAGATAGATATATAGATATATATATATATTTTTTTTTTTAATTTTAGGGAAGGGTCTACACGGTGTTCAGGGTTTCACTACTAGATCAGACTCATAGTGATCTGCCTGTTTACAGCTTCCCAAGTGCTGGGGTTACAGGCTTCTGCCACCACATTCAATTTCAGTTGCCTTCTAAGCATATCCTGGGGGCTGGGCCCGCACCGCAAGCCCGAGGATCAAACATCAGCCCCCGGGCCTCCTTGCATGCAATTTAATCCACTGACCTATTTGATTGTCTCTCAATTTTTTACATATATTTTTCTGGTAGATATTTTTTATTTACTTTAAACTGACTGAGTTAATTTCTGGTGTTTCACTCTGAAAGTAAAGGACTGGAGGGTAGCTGCACTTCCCAAGGGCCTATCTGCCGCATGCCATGCTCTCTGGGTGCAGCATGGGTGCCATGTGTGCAGACAGGCTCTGCCCTTTCTCAGCTGTGGTTCTTTCCGGTCTTCTGGAGGGAGGTGAGCAAGCAGGCCTCACTCTTCTGTGGTCCTCTGCCTCCCTGGATCAGTGCTGGGACACTAGTCTGCCCATGCCTGTCCCCACCCTGCCATAAAGTGCTTGCACGGCAGCTGGGCATCTGTGGAATTGCCATCTACTCCCTGCCAGCACAGCCAGTGGCTGATTGTGTTTATTAATCACTAGGGCACATGAGGATCTTCTTTTAGGCAGCACAGGACTGGGTCAGCTGACAGACTGGCAGCCACGAGCAACTCGGGACTGAGTTGCTGTATGACACCACTGCTTGTAACCTTCCCTGAAACCACTAGGATGGGCAGGGGCAGACTTCCTTTGAGCCCTGGTAGGTATAGGGAGCAGCCCAGTGGAAGTGATGGTGGCGCCAGCCCTCTGGATGGTTCCAGTTCATTAATATTCTCCTCCAGCTGCTAAATGGCTTGGGCGTGAGTTTGTTATGTGTGTCTGTCTCAACCCCTCCACTCCTTGTATGGTGACGAAGCTTGACTACGCTGTATCCTGAGAGCACACATGGCATACACAGGCCTGGCTTCTGGCACTAGCTGTTGTACCAGTGGAGGAAGAGCAGGGAAAAGGAACACATCACCAGAAGGAAGAGGATCCAGACGCGGAAGCCTGTGTTTTCCTTGATGGCCTTGCAAATGTCCTCATTGCCCTCTTTAATATTTTCAGTCACTCCAACAACCAGCTGGTGGATGCTGTTGATCTCAGCTTCCTGTTGTAAAACTTTTTCTGTGAATATCTCTTGGAGTCTGGAGATTTTCACTACTTTCCCTTCGATCTTCCTCACTTCATCAAACAAGATGTTCCTCTCCCCAATGAGTCGCTGGTTTTCTTGCTCAAACATCTATATTTCCTCTACGGATAATTTGTCTTCACCTTTGCTGTCTCCCAAGGCTCAGAGATCAGGTCACGCTTTTGCCACTGTCTTTTCTGGATACTCTTTGAGGGCAGGCTTCTCTTCTGAGTCTTCGGAAGGGGCGTCTGAAATCTTCTCAGAAGATGTACGTTCTCTTGCCTTTGAGCTTGGTTCTGGTTTCAGCTTTGATAGGCGCTTCTTATCCACCACGCGCTTCACCCTGATGGCTCTCTGCTCTGAGTAAAACTTTCACACTCTCTTTAAGTAATCTTCAGTGAAATCCAGAACAGCAGTCCTGTGTTCCTTCATTTGCTGGGAATGAACCTCCTTGTGGGCTTCCATTCTAAGTTGCTGAATTGCTTCTGAACAGGTCCTTATAAATATCTGAGCATCATGGTTGATCTGGTCTCGCTCTGTGTCTGTCATCCTCCCATATTCAGATATGACATGGCCATAAGCATTGATATAATCTTTCCTGTGTTCCAGAAGAAAATCTTTCAGTTTGCCAATGTGAGAAATCACTTCTCGCGCTCAGCTGGAGAAGTCGCCCTTGGGCCGAGGGCTCTGCCTGAACAGTTCATCGCGATTGCCATCTACTCTGTCACTCCCAGCGCTTTGTTCCGCGTCTTCACAGTCTTGACGCTGGCCCGAAACAGCAGAGTGATGTCCACTGCCATCACTACCACAGCCCCACACTTGCTAGCCCATGTCAGCAGCCGGTGACTGCCGCACAGCCCCTACATATTTTAGATACTAGTCCTCTGTCTGTGGAGTGGCTGGCAAAATTTTCTTCCCATTGTGTAGTTCATCTCTTTACACCATTGATTGTTTCCTTTGCTGTGAAGATTTTTAACTTGACAATTGACAACTGAGTGATCCATAATATCCATTCTTGAAGTACTGTTCAGAAAAGTCTTTACTTATGCCCATGTTTTCAAGAGTTTTACCTATTTTATCTTCCAACAGAATGTTCCTGTTTTAATAATGAGCACTTTAACCCATTTTAATTTTAGTGATAGTGATAGATATAGACATAGATACAGTGTTTTGTATCCCTGCTCCTTTCCTATCATTTAAAAAAAATTCTACATTAGTGAAAAAACCAGACTCATAATTAAATTCTGAGGCTTTGCTTCTGCATGAGAAATCTAAAACATAAGTGAATAAATAAAATACATAAGCAAAATATTTTGTAATCTTTGAAATCACAAAGCATAGGAAGTAGACTAAAGTTATTGGAGGAGAGGATCACAAGGAAGGGAAAGAAACAGAGAGAAAGATGGTGAAATAGAAAAAAAATAACATGATATATTGAATGTATTAAATATTTTAGAAACGTAACTCCACTGTTCTGCATTACCAACATGCACTAATAATAAAAATTTAAAATATTACTAAAATTGAAAATCAGTTAGTGAATACATGTGAGAGTCATTTTTCTGTCTCTACCTTATTTTGCTTACTGAGATGACATTCAGGTACATTTCTTTTCAATGAAAAGATAATTTTATTTAATTTTTTATTCATTTTTATTGCTTTTAATAAGAAATAACAATGTGTCATTTTCAAAACATGTTATTAAGACAGCCACAATATTTAATACAATGCATATAGTTGTCTTCATAGTAGTTGTTCAGAGTACAAAATGCAGACATGATAATTTTTCTAAACACTATTGGTACAAATATTGCTTCTCAATGAACTAACAGAAAGTAGTATGGATAGAGCAACATTCAATAATAGTAGTGGGCTACTGGCAGAACTGGCAGTGTCAGAAGCTGTTGACTTGAGCCTTTTACAGATCAGCATACTAAACTGGCTTTACATTTTATGCTTTGTGGATAAACTTTTCTGCTGGGAGGGTGGTTAAACTTTTCTGCTGGGAGGTTAACAGCAAGTTAAAATAAGACCTATGTAATAACACATGTAACATTTATATTTCACTAGGTCAGTCAGTCCCCTCAGGATTTACCTTGAAACAATATACAGCATTTTGTAGAGCTTTTGTCAGTGTCAGCCGTCTGGATGAGTCACAGCCATTGCTTGACCAGTTTGCTCTCTGTGAAAGCCTGAGAGAATGTTTTCTCTCTACATGACTCTCCTTAGGCACACTATACATCATCGATGCCTTTCCTTTGTGGTTCCTTAATCGCCTTGAACAGAAAATTTGGGAAACCACTGAGTTATACAATGTTAAAGTACAGGCTCTTTCATGTCCTGAGTCCTCACTGACCTTGAAGGGCCAAGGCTAAAATATTGGCTAATGTTGTAGCCCTTCTTTTTCTCTAATTTTTGGTCTACAAAATTAGGCTCTTAACTCTCCAGAAGAGAAGTTTAGTGATACTATTACTCTATAACATGGGACCTTGAGCTTCTCATCATAGTTTTCCCAAATATTAAATGCCTCAGACTTAACATGGAATGAGTATGTTCCATCAGTCATTGATATTTTTTTAATAATTTTTTATTTTATTTTATTTTCTTGTTTCAGAACTTTTGTTTGTTTATTTTTATGGCTGGCTCAGCCGGCCCTGAGGGCAGGGCTGGTGCAGCATGTGGTGCTGGGGATAGAACCGCGGTCCCTACAGCCGCCTAAGCTTTCCTAAGCATGCGCTTTAGACCACTGAGCCATCCTGCCAGGCCCCAGTCATTGATAATTTAATAAATCTCTATAGGATGTGATTTTATTATTTTTAAATTTTTTATTATTTAAATTTAACAATGGTTATATTATATATTTGCATCATCAGATCAGTTTAGATTAATAGATATAGGTATATAAGATTGACCAAACAATTAAACATTAACACTTTCAATAATCATTACTTTTTTTTTCTTTTCCCTTTTCTTTTTTTTTAACAGTTGACACATTGCATATTGTCCTCACAATAGTTCTACAGAGCACAGTGTGTGGGCATGACCCACCAGGATGTGATTTTAAAAAACAAACTTTTTTACACAGAAATTTAGAAATCTAAGCATATACAAAATTGTAGCAGGTCAATCCTATGGCATTTTTCCTTGCCTTGTTTTCTCTTTACCAATTTTTTTTCTAGCAAAACAAATATTTACTTGAGAGAGAGAGAGTATACGAATAATTGAAATTACATTACAAGCAGCGCACATCTAGAAGACTAGAATGACAGGCATTCCAAGCTAAGTTTTAGTGTTACACATTGATACTGTGAGTGTCAAAAACCTGTTTGAGATTCTCAGGACCATTGTGGAATTCACCCTGTGTACATAAGTGCATAGTGTTTCCCCTACCAAGTTTCCTAACTTTTCTACTTGCTATATCTTCATTGTTTAATCATTAAGTTCTTGATTTCCTTTCACCTGTGTTATGCACTTCCCTTTTTATTTCTTCTCTTGTGTTCTTACACTAGGGAGACTATAAGATATTTACACATGTAGGTCTGGCTTATTTCACTTATGAGTATATCCTCAAAATAAATCAAATTATATATGAAGTCTTCTAGTTTCTCATTCATTATAGGTGAATAAGATTGCATTGTACAAAATCATTACATGTTTTTCAACCAATCTTCAGATGATGGGCATTTTGGTAGTTTCCATGGTTTGGCTATCACAAATTGTGCTGCTATGAACATAGGTGGACAAACATCACTATGATATGATGTTTTCACTTCTTTTGCTAAATTCCCTGTGGGATGATAGCTGGATTGAATGGGATTTCCAATTCTAGATTTTTAAGGAGTCCCAACACTGTATTACATAATGGTTGCACCAGTCTGCATTCTCACCAGCAGTAGAGAAGTGTTCCTTTTTCCCCACAGCCTCTCCAACATTTGCTGTTGTTTGATTTCTCTATGATAGCCATTCTTTCTGGGGTGAAATGGTGTCTAAGTGTTGTTGTAGTTCACATTTCACAGAATTCTAGTGATGTGGAGCATTTCTTTTTGTATTTAAAAGCTTGTCGTATATCTTCCTCTGAAAGTGTGTGCTCATCTTGGATGCCCATTTCTGGAATGGGTCTTTGAATTTTGGGACCCTAATGTTTTTTAGTTATTTATAAATGCTAGATAGAGGATCATTGTCTGAATACTTATTAGTTAATTTTTATTCAGATTTTTTGGGTTGCCTTTTCACTGTGTTGATAATTTCCTTTGATGTGCAAAATCTTTTCAGCAAGAGCAGGTTCCAGTTGTTGATTCTTTAAAGCATTACATATTCATTTTGATTTTTGTCCATGAACTCTTTGCCTCCCTCACAGTCTTCAAGATTTCTTCTCACTTTCAACTCCAGGAGATTTAGTATTTCTGTTTTAATCAGGTCTATTTTATTTTGCCACTACCTTGCTGATTTTATCACTGTAGTTTTGCAGTGTTATTTTAAGTCAGGAATTGTAATGCCTCCTGCCATGTCTTTGTTGCCCAGGATTGTCTTTGTTACTTTAGGTCTTTTCTGGTTCCAAATAAATCTTAGGAAGTATTGCTCCAGGTCTGTGAGGTATGTTGATGGTATTTTCGTCGCGGTTTCATTTAATCTTTATAACAATTTTGGAATATGTCCATCTTCACAATGTTGGGTCTTCCTAATCAGAAGCAGGGGACATCTTTCCATTTTCTAAAATCCGCTAGCATCTCTTTTTCCGAGTACTGTAGTTTTTCACTGAATAGGTATTTTACTTCATTAGTTAGATTAATACCTAAGTAGTTCATTTTATGTGTTGTTATCTTAAAAGTTATTGTTTCTCTAAGTTATCTCTCTGTTATCTGTGTAGAGGCATGCTATTGACTTTTGGACATTGACTTTGTCATGCTATTTACAAAATTTGCATATTAATTCTAGTAACTTACTGGTAGAGTTTTTGGGACTTCCAAGTAGACTATCATGTCATCTGCAAATAATGCTAGTTTAACTTCTTCTTTACCTATTCTTATTCCTTTTATTTCTCTCTCTTGTCTAATGGTTGCAGCTAGTGAGTCACAATCTATATTGAATAGGAATGGTGACAGGGGACATCCTTGTCTTGTGCCAGATCTGAGAGTAAAAGAGTTCATTTTTTTCCCCATTTAGAATTATGTTAGCCATTGAATTGCCATTTATGGATTTTATCAGATTGAGGTAGAGGACATGTTTTGTAATTTTTTGTATGATTTTGAATATAAATGAGTGTTGAACTGTGACAAAAGCACTTTCTGCATAAATTGAGATGATTATGTGATTTTTGGCTTTGGATCTATTGATATAGTACATTATGTTTATAGATTTGCATATATTAAACCATCTTTGCATCTCTGTGATGAACCCTACCTGATCAAGGTGTATATTCTTCCTGATCATTCTCTGTATTCTATTGGCGAGGATTTTATTGAGGATGTTTGCATCTATGTTCATGAGAGAAATTGGCCTGTAGTTTTCTTTTTTAGTTTCATCTCTCTCTGGTTTTGGTATCAGTATAATACTTGCCTGTAGGAATGATTTTGGAAAGATTGCTTCCTTTTCAATTTCATCGAAGAGTTTGAGGAGTATTGGGCTTATGTGTTCTTGTAATATCCAGTGGCGAATCCATCATGATCTAGACTTTTCCTTTGCTAGATTTTTTAAATTACGTTTTATTTCATTGGCTGTCATTTGGCTATTGAGCACACTTATATCTTCTTTTTTAGTTTTGTTAATTTATACCTTTCTACGAGTTGGTATGTTTAAAGTTTTTCTTTGATTCTGTGATAATAATGATTCTCAAAGTAGCTCTTAATGACCTTTGAATCTCTTCTAGGTCTGTGGCAATATTGCCCTTTTCATTCTTCATTGCATCAATTTGAGTTTTTCCTTTCCTCTTTCTCACGAGCTTACCTAGGGGCTTATCAATTTATTTAATCTTTGAAAGAACCAGTTTTTTATTCATTAAGTCTTTGTATTGTATTTGTTGTCTTGGTTGAATTAACTCCTGCTCTAATCTTTATAATTTCCTCCCATCTTTGGGCTTTTGGTTTCGTTTGCTCTTTGTTATCTTGAGTTGCTGCATGGGAGTATTTATTTGTTCCCATTTTTTTTTTTAATGTTTGAGTTCAGAGCTATAAATTTTGATCTCAGAACGGCTTTCATTGTATCTCATAAATTCCAATAGGTTGTGTTTGAATTTTCATTAAATTGTGGATTTTGTTTCATTTCATCTGTAACACATTGGTTACCAAGAAAGATTTTATTTAATTTCCTTATATTTCTTTTTGTGGTTTCCTTTTTTTTTTTTTTTTTTTTTTTTTTTTTTTTTTTTTTTTTTTTTTTTTTTTTTTTTTTTTTTTTTTTTTTTTTTTTTTTTTTTTTTTTTTTTTTTTT
>PVJA010016974.1:0-29594 GCA_004027025.1 Myocastor coypus | reverse complement strand
TCAGCCTCCCGAGTGCTGGCATGACAGGCATGAGCCACCATGCCCGGCTTGTGGTTTCTTTTTTCTTTTCTTTTTTTTTTCCAGTTTTCTTGAACTGTGTTAAGATAGTATACATGGAATAATTCCTGTTTTTTTTTTTTTTTGTTTTTTTTGTTTTGTTTGCATGTTCTTGAGCTTCACCTATGGACTAGTATGTGGTCTATTTTACAAAATGTCCTTTGTGCAGCTGAAAAAAAATCTATATTAAGAAATGGTTGTGAGGAAAACTCTGTTTATTCCACTAAGTTCAGTTGTCCCAAGTTCTGATTAAGATCTACTATTTCTTTGCTAATTTTTCATTTGTTTGGCCTACCTTTTGGGATAGAAGTATATTAAGGTCTCGTGTTAAGATTGTGGTATTGCATATTAAATTTTTTATGTCCATTAAGATTTTTTGGGGCTGGGGAGATAGCTCCAAGGCACAAGTGCCTGCCTGGTAGTTGCAAGGTCGTAAGTTTGAACCCCAGTTCTACACACACACAAAAAAAGTTCGTCTTATATAGCTCACTGTTCCAATGTTGGGTGCATACATATTTATAAGTGTTACCTCATCATCTTGAATTTTCCACTGACCAGTATGTAGTTTTCTTCTTCATTTCATTTGATCAATCTTGGATTGATGTTCAGGCTATCTACAAACAACATTGCTACCCCTGTTTGTTTTCTGAAGTGCTGAGGCATGTAGTATTGTCTTCTATCCTTTGACTTTCATCCTATGAAACTTCTTTATGAGTTAAGTGTGTTTCTTTTATATAGCATATTGTCGGATTTTCCTAGTTAATCCACTGTGCCTGTCTATTTCTTTTTAGTGGAGAATTAAGTCTATTTACATTGATGGTTATAGTTGAAATTGTATTAACTTATGACTGACATTTTTTTAACCCACTACTGTTTTCCCATTTTTTCCTGTATGTAACTGATTTCCCTATTTGATCGTTTCTTTCTGTTCTCTTTCATTCATGGAGTTCAGGTCACTTTGGTCCCTCTCTAAAATATCTTCTAGTAGTCTGAGTGCACTTGGCTTTGTCATTGCAAGTTTCTTTTGTTCCTTGACTTGGAAGCATTTAACTCCTCCATCAAACTTGAAAGACAGCTTTGCAGGATACAGCAATCTCAGCTGGAGTTTGTTTTCTTAGATGACTTGAAGCACTCTGCTCCATGCTATTTTTTATTTCATCATTTGTGAAGAGAAATCTACCGTTATTCTGATGAGTTTTCTTTAAATGTTATTTCGTTTTTTCTCTAGTAGCTTTTAGTATATTATCCCTCTGCTGGATTTATGAGATCTTGACTATTATATGTCTGGCTTTGTTTTAATGTTGGGTTGATATTATTTCGAGTTCTGTATGCTTCAGTTTCCTGAATGCCAGATTGTTTTCTCATAATAGGGATGTTTTCTGCTATTACTTCTCCCTGTGTTCCTTGTGTATCATTTGTATTGATTCGTTCTTTCTCGTTGATACCTATTAGTGTCACGTTGCTCATCTTTGCATCGTCTTGCAGATGTTGAATTACTTTTTCCTGCATCCTAGTTGTTTTTAAGAGATCCTTTCTTACCCTTTCACTCACTGCAATGGTGTCTTCAAGATCTGAATCTCTATCTTCACTTTCATTCATACGGTGTTGCCAACTTGTGACTGAGATTTTATTTTCCTGTATATCTCATCGTATATGCTTCATTTCATCTATTTCTTTCCTGTATTGCAACTTTAAGGATTCCATCATTTTTCTGCTCTCTAATTTTTTATCAATGTCTTCATTATAAGCATTAAAAAAGTGTTTTTTTTTTCTTACAAAAACCATCAGCTCACCCAAGGGCTATAAGCATTTGTTAATTATGTTATTATGGTTATTCTTTCTCTTTTTACTTCAGAGGTTATTGCTGATCTGATTTCGTCTTTAGTTTTTTGCAGTTGTTTTTTTTACTTCACATGATATTAAATCAGAGGTTTATCTTTTTTACTTCAGACAGTATTTCTTTTTTATTTTTAATTACATTTAATTAAAAATTATTTCTGATCTCATTTCATCTAAACTTTTCTGCATTTTTTGCTTTACTGCAGATAGTATTAATTCAGAGATTTTAGCTGTATGATTCCCATTTTATTCTATGATTTTGTATCTTGCATTTGTTCTGCATGGCCTTGGGGCCTGAGATTGCATCTTGCTGTATCTGTTTGTCATTTTGTATGGCACTGTCTTCTATCCTTTGGTATAGAGCTTTGGTGTTCTTATGCCCTTAGCACCTACTGAAATTCTTCCTCAAGTGAGATTGTATGGTTAAGCCAGTTATAGTTTTGCATTTACAGAACTGCAGTTAGGAATACTAATAATGGTAGTGATAATTAGCCATATTTTAGACAGTAAGAGTAAATGTATTTGGGTAACAAGGCAGATATTAAGTTGGAAATTTGTATTTAATTAGCTCCCCTAATTTCTGTCTGATCTCCTCCACTTGATGTACTTGGTGTCTTCTAGGCAGGGTAGTTCACCCAGTTATCTGTTGCTTCCTCCATAGATCAAGACAGAAAAGGAGAAGACACTCTCATAGATCTGGGTATAGCCAAGTGTCTCAGCTTACCATGTCTGTGTTGATGAAATTTGAACTTGCTCAGATGTGCCTGGCTGGGACTGGCTGCTGTGCTCAATGTCTTCCTGCTGCAGCTCATGGAAGTGAACCCACTGTGCTCCTCTGGCAAGAAGTTTAGTTCCTGGATTGGCTGATATGTCTGGCTCCCAGCCTCTCTGCAGGGAGTTTTGCTGCAGTGTTCCAAAGGATGTTCTGGGCCTGGGGTTTAGATAGGGAATTTACAGTTATGGCGAGGAGGTGAATGTTCCCATACACACTCCCAGGCCTGGAGTCTGGGTGGGGAGGCATCTGGGGCATGAGTGTCTGCTGAATGTCCTACATGCATGACAGGCCTGAAGTCCAGACAGGGAAGTTCTGGTCATGGCAAGCAGGCAAACATTTCCTATACATGCCTGGCCTAGGGTGTAAGCTTTCTGTTCAGTAGTTCAACTTCTGTGTTGATGCATAAGATGGTAGCTGTAAATCCACCCATGATACCTCCAGTCACACACACTTCCACAACACACCATAGCACTGTGCCCACTCTGGTGGTGGTGGTGGAAGCAGATTCTTTTCCTCACCAACAAAAGTTTGTTATCTATATTGGAACAAGGTAGTACATGTAGTTACACAAAATCTAACATCTGATAACGTGGAAGAATATTATCCTCCTTTATTAAACGTCTGTGAAATATCTGGTCATTAAAAAAATAACGTCACCGTGATTATATTCACAAAGTTAGCGTATAATTGATATTTGTTTTTTCTATTATAGGTAGAGTTAGGAAATGGTTAGCCATTTCTTTTATAGAAAAAATAACAAAATTGATCATCATAAAATGTGCCCCTCATTTTTTTGAGCCAGAGAGATGTAGGTGTGCACCTACACAGTTTGCATGTCTGCTCAGCAGAGCTATGATTCTCTCATAACTTATGAATCCTCTGAAGCTGCATGTAGATGTGTGGAGAAGCTCATTTTTTTTTTATTAAGCAACAAACCAATCTTGAACAATGCCATAATCTGGGAAGGTAATGACTCCATTTCTTTTTGAAACTGTGTATTGATTTGGTACAAAAGTCTATTGAAGAATGGAGAAAAACAAAATGAAAAATGTTCAAAATCAATAATATTTAGTTTTAGAAATGTCATAGAGTATGTGTATGACTTACATATCATCAGCGTTGTTGCAGGCAAAGTCCTTCTTGTTTTGATTATTTCATAGGGCTGTAAGGAAAAAATGTTTAGCAGTCAAAAGCCAATGATCTGGTAAAACTCTGCTTAAAGTCAACTTTCATTTGTACATATCCTTCCTTTTTCGTTAAATTTCCTAGTTGTTTATTTCCATAGCAATCACAAGATGTTCTATTTTTGCTTAGTTTTCATGCAGGAAATCTTTCAGCTATAATGTTCATGAACTATGCTGCATATACTGTAATTTTGATCATGTTCTAAATACTTGTGTTTTATCCTTGATGATTTTAATTACATAACACTGAATCATATGTTTATTACTCCATAGGTGCTCAGCAAACCATATTATTTTATGGGGATGCATATTTCCTTATCTCTAATATCTGACACCTTATGTTAGATGATGTGGTAGATAATATACAGCTAGGAATTTATATCTAGAGTTTGAATTCTTGCTATACTGTACTGCAGTTTTGAAGTATTCTGAGGTAGAGAAAAGGAATCAGTGGGTTGTTACCCTGTCAAAGAAGATTCAGATTTCGAATTTTCCAGATGAGTTGTCAATTGGTACTTGATTGAGGATGCAAACATATATCTTCTTCACAACTTGAGCCACAAGTTCTTAGGAGTGAGATGAGCTTCTTCTTTTGAATTGGAATATATATATATATATATATATATATATATATATATATATATTCAAACTAACTAAAAATATAAAGATTGGAGCTTCCCTCAGTGCAAAAAGAAATCAAGAATTACTATGTGAATAATTTTTGTTTGGTATAAATCAAAACAGTGCTGATCATATTCCACATTGCATCTTCTCCACATATACCATGAAAATGTGGCCCAGTGATATGCATGTACATCTTGAGTGAGCCCCTAAATAAATCCAAATAAGAAAAGTTATAGACAGTATTCTCATAAGAGCCAGAATGGGTCTTGTACATTTGCTTTGAGGAACAAGTTACAAATGAAAACCACATACAAAGAAGGTACAGTAGGATTGAAAAGATAAAAGTGCTTGAGCGGCCCTTGTATATGTAGGCATGGAATCAGTTCCCAGGCATGGTCAAATGAAAGTGTTTTCCTGAATTCCTAAGAAAAGTATACAGGAAGTAACGAGCTTATGGTCATTCAAAGTGTTCTTTACTGAAGAAGGCATGGGGAAAGGGCATCTGCCCTAGGATTCCTAGGATTAAGGTATGAAGAGATCTGTGTGTTTCCCCTCAGATATTGGATTCAAGAAAAAGCAGGAGAATGAGCATGCAATGCTAGCTTACCAAGAATCAATTGGAGAAGGCATTGGCATGTGTGCTTTTGGTGAAAGACCCTAAGAGCAAGCCAACTGAAAAAATGTTTTTATCTTAGATTTCTAAATAGTAAAGATGGAAGGTATAGAATTCTTATGCATTCAGGGAATCATTCCGAGAAAAAAACAAACTAAAATTGACTTCTAAACTTAGTTTCAGAGAGGACAGAGTAGTAAGAGTGCTGAATATTTGCACTCAGGAAGCCCGAAGAGCAAATCAAGTGAATGGAGCCCACTGAGGAATTTTTTTTTGTCCTTTTGAGACAGGGTCTCACTATGCAGTCCAGGCTGACCTTGAGCTCACTTTTATAGGCCAGGCTGGTCTCGAACTCACACCGATCCTCCTGCCTCAGCCTCCCAAGTGCTGGGATTACAGGTGTGCACCACAATGCCCAGCTAAGTGTTTTTGTTTTTGTTGTTGTTTGCTTCTTTATTTGTTTTAACGGCTGGCTCAGCCTGCCCTGGAGGTGGGGCTGGCACAGCATGTGGTGCTGGCAATCCAACTGTGGTCCCTGCAGTTATCTAAGCTTTCCTAAACGGGCACTTTAGACTACTGAACCATCTCGCTAGACCCCACTCAGTAATTTCAAAGAAGGGCATAAGTAGTCTCACACTGTAAAACTCATGGAAGTAGGCTTAAAAGAAGGCCACTGGTAGTGGAGTTCAACATAGAATTTCTAAATGGAAAGAGAAGGAATAGCTTGCTTGTGTATTCTCTGGGCAAAAGCCCAAGGAAAATCTAAGAGGCTAAGTTGTATCCTGAATTATTAATAAGCTAGGATGGAAAATGTCCCATAAACATGAACCCAGGGTATAAGCTTCAAAAGGTCAGGTGAAAGGGAGACCTAAAATGAAAGAATAATGGGAGAAGAAAAGTTCATGGTAGCAGCTTTCAGATACACCTGTTTTCAATTGGTGAAGATAATCTATCCTAATGCTCTATAGAGAGATGACATCCAAAATAAATTTACCCTTTCAAAATCTATTTTCCTCACTAGATACTATTGAGATTCTGTGAATTCTAAGTACAGTTACAGGCAGGAGTTTAAACGCTGAACTATCTTCCCAGCCTTTTAATTACAATTTTATGCAGAAAAAAAAATACTTTTATACCACTGTCCTTAAAAGTCTCCTTTGTTTTCCATTATTTGCTATCTTAGGGAGGGGTTATTATACAATGAATTATTTCAGATTTATTTAAATATTTGCTCAAATTTTTAAGATTATTATTTCATAACCTTTTAACGTTCCTGTTACATTGAGATTTAAATCTATATTCATATTATTAGCTTCATCTGTGTGTTTTCTTTGCACTTCCAGTAAGACTTCTTGATTTCAAAGCTGACAGCTTAAGTTTATATCTCAGCTTCTCTACACAGTGTGGAGTTTGAAAAGATTTTCAGTTTGAATGTTATTAAGCCCTTACTGGTAAAATGAATACAGGAATATGGCCTCCTTTATAGAGTTTTTATGTTAATTAAAGGTATAATGGATATAAAGGACACCAGTGAATTACAAATATGAAGGAAATGCTTGTAAGGATGATGATGAGGAAGAATATTATGATGATGATAATGATGGTGGCAGTTGCTATAAAAGGAGGCTGCAGGAAGATTATCTTAGGGCTTGTGAGTTCAGACCAAAAAGGTTTTGTTCAGATATAATGTGCGGATGTTGGGGATTAAAATATTGAAACTTTGACATTTCCAGTCTAGCAGAAAATAGTACCATGAGCAAATAGTGTCATATAAGACAAATGGAATCAGGACCAATGAATGCTGAGTGTTGTTACTTCTCAAGGACCATTGTTTAATATAGATAAGTTTTCATTGATTAGTGTGGGGTTTCATGGTTATCATCTTTTAGGTAAGATGACACTTTGGATGGCCATGAGTTTGATGCCAGCATGAGCTAAACAATGAGTTGAAGAATAGCCTGAATTATAGTGAGATGCTAACTCAGAACAAAAATATAGATAATTCTCAAGCAATTGTGATGTTTTCTTTCTTTTTTTTTAAAATAATTTTTTATTTTTTTTCTTGTTTCAGAACTTTTGTTTGTTTGTTTGTTTGTTTATTTTTATGGCCGGCTCAGCCTGCCCTGAGCGCAGGGCTGGCGCAGCATGTGGTGCCGGGGATCGAACCGTGGTCCCTGCAGCCGCCAAACCTTTCCTAAGCAGGCGCTTTAGATCACTGAGCCATTTTGCTCAGCCCCAATTGTGATGTTTTCAAAATCATCCCTGACTGAATCTGACTCCCCATAATTTTAACTGAGCTCATCATAGAAAGCTGTATAATTAATAGTAGAACAATACTACTAAATATTTGTAGCTCACAGAATCATTGCATGACTGTAGTTGTCATATTATGTGCACAAAAATTTTTTTTCTGTTCTTTTTGCCTTTCTCATCTGAAAGGATAACAATGTTCCATGGACCTACTCCTTTGAAAATAAAAGTCCTACACTGGTTAGCGTCCTCTGTCCCTGACTGATTTGGTCCTGAAATCTCTGAACAATCCTCTTCTCCATCTGAGAATATATTGATGATTCTCATCCTTTGTCTCTGTGCCCAAATAACTTTCTGATTAGCATCATTAGTTTCCATCTAGTGACTTGATTATAGATTCATAAAAACTCCTGTTATCATTATGGTGAGCTTTAACTCTGCCATTCCATCCAATTTCTTCCTGAGGAAACATTCCACTTAGAAAATCACTCTGATTCTGTTTGTTTTATTATCTTAATATAATAAAAGTAGATATTGTAAAGTATAAATACTTCTTCTTGAAACAAAGAGGACAAACTTTCATAACAAAATCATTAGATACAAAAATAATTAAAATATACGTATCTTGATAATTAAAGACTAGTGATTTCGATTCTTCCTACAATGCCTTTAGGAACCAAAGTTCTTTTTTACAAATATGAGAATTGAGCAGTGTTGCAAAGTATAGCTTAGAGTATGTAATACCCTACTGTTCCACAGTGAAATAGAGAGAGAAAGTATGCATAGGGGAGTTAAGAATGTATACACTTTATTTACTGGTATCTATCAGTCAGCATTACTTGCTGCTGTTTCACTCAGCTCAGACTGCTAACCAAGAGTAACACAAAAGAGAATATGAGATACTTTATTTATTTATTTGTTTATTTATTTATTTATTGCAGAACCAGAGATTGAACTCAGGCCCTTGCACTTGCCAGGCAAGTGCTTATTCTACTGAGCTATTTCCCCAGACCCAAAAGACACTCTATTGAACCACAAAGATAAACTTGCAAATCCAAGTCTCAGGAGGCTTAGCCTAAAACAGCACAATTTTGAGGCCATCCTGCCCAATTTAATGAGGTTCTATTTTATTTATTTTATTTTTATTTTTTTTCTTATTTCAGAACTTTTGTTTACTTATTTATTTTTATGGCCGGCTCAGCCCTGAGGACAGGGCTGGCGCAGCATGTGGTGCCGAGGATCAAACTGCGGTCCCTGCAGCCACCTAAGCTTTCCTAAGCAGGTGCTTTAGACCACTGAGCCATCCTGCTGGAGGTTCTATTTTAAAGTAAAAAGTGAAACATATTATGAATGTAGCTCACTAGTAGAGCATTCCCAGATACAATTCCCAGTATTAAATACTAAAATAAAAGATATCTTATTGAAAGGTTGTACAACACCTACACACACACACATTGAGAGAAGGAAGAGAGAGCCATGATTCAATTGATTATCAGAAAATTTATTTTTGAATCGATGCATGTAACATAAAGGAATTTAGTCATATGATAGCTCAGTGGCACTAGCATTCTTATTTGGAAAATGTGAATGGACCATTCATGATTCCTAATTTTCTATATGGGATTCAGAATTTTTTATCATGAAATTCATTTATGCTTGAGTATTCTTTTGAAATGAGACTCAAGAGCTTTTAGTGCAGTTCCTGTGGGAGTCTTCACTCATACTACTATTTTCTCTATTCTTAAATGAGATCAACATCTGAGTATACATTCGCCATTTGATTTTATTGATTAAGTTCGCATCACTGTAAGATGACTAACAATTCTTTTTAAGAAAACAATAATGAACAAATATTTTTCATAGAGCAATAATGAGTAGTATTTATTTTAATTATTCTGACTTCCAGAAAGCCACACTTAACATATGTACCTGAAACCAGAGAAAGAATTGAATAAAATTGTCTACATTGACATTGGTATAGTAACTCTCACTGGGAATTTTGTTTTTGACATTTTGGGAAGACTGAGTTAAATGAGCTTCATAATTGGAGCAAAGGAATTGAGGTTGTTTCATGTCCACTTGGACATATGACCAAGATGATGCTCCCTGGATTCAGTCCAGCCTTTTGCCACACCATGTGCAAAAAGCAGAAAGGATTGCCTCATTCACATTTGTTGTTGAAGTTGAGTCACTGAGACTATAGCAGCTGGTGAAAATGTAGTTTTTCTCACTTATTAAAATGAACAAGTCCTGAGACATGAATATAGATTATACCTCTGGCTGTTGGTGCAGGGCCTTTCCATTGTAATTTAATTTGCACTTGGATAGAATATAAAGTTTTTTTTTTTTACTATCTTCACTACTAAAATTCAATTCTCCTCATTTCAGAAGGAAGGAAAGATATTTCCTGTGCTGAGGCTGATCAGAGAGAACAAGTGACCCTATGACACTTGCTTTCACTAGTAGAACTCTCTATTACCTTCAAACACATATCTGGCAAAGCATTACAATTGTTGGTTCTGTTAAAATGAAAGCTGAGCAGGATATCGGAGAGACAAGTCACTAATAAGATCCTTTATAAAATGTGTCCACTGACAGTGGGAATTGTTCTACTACCCAGAACTAAAAGAAGAGTTCAAATAGTTTAGGAAAGGAGCTGCCTTCTTGTTGTTTGGTCATCCCAATTAATTATTTTTTAACTGAGTATAATGGGTTTACCCTGTGGTAAGTGCAAAGCCAATACCACAAGCAGGAGATAACAAAATATGAAGAAGAGTTTATTATTTGCAACAGTGAGCACACTGGTGATAATTCTGCAAGTAGTATCTCCTAGGACAAAGAAAGCAAGAGGTTTCTGTACAAAACCTCACACATATGTCTAAGAAAAGCTTGTCATCTCCTGTAGGCACAGGCATATTGGTTATCACGTTCAGGTTGATGTCATGTTTGCATGTTCAAAAATGACAGGCACAGTAGAAAATTTAGGATAATAAATTATAATGAGAAAATTTTACTTCAGGTCACCTAAAAAGATTGAAACAGAGGACTCAATGATTATAACTACTTCTTTACAAATTTCTCTACAGGTTCTAGTAAGAAAGATATGAACAACAATAACAACAACAACAACAAAAACAACTTTGAAAAAGTGTTAGCAGTGATATAAAAGGCACACCTGCTTCCACTCCTCCATCAAATTACTGATTTTTCCCTAACAGTACCTTCTACCAGTACACAGGATTTTACTGTTTTGCACTAATGTGACTGTACCCATCTTTGACCATTAGTTGATTTCTATTATTTGATTTACCTGCTCAAAGACGCTTGCACAAATTGGTTTGGTTTTTGACTTGATGCTTCGCTTTTTCCTTCAACCCTGTCTTAGTTACTTTCTTGCCACTGAAACACAATACTAGATGGCCACAACTTAAGTAAAAAAGGTTTATTTTCCCTTTCACATTGCAGAGATATTAGTCCATAGTAGGCTGGCTCGGAGGAAGCCAGTCATGGTGGAGAAGCATAGTGGAGAATTGTTCATGAGATGGCAGGCAAGAAACAGAGACAGAGAACAAGAGAGTATTGAGGGAGGGACATATACGTTTGCAGGTCACTTCCCCAGGGACCTTATCCTCTGACAAGATTTTTAGCTATAATCTCATCTGTGAAATAACGCATAGATAAATCTCACGCTCCATGATCCAACCACCTCTCCAAAGCCCCAAGTATGATTTCGTGAGGATTAGGGGGAACACTTTAATAAAAACTACAACAACCACACACACACTTGCTGCTTGACTATTGCCACATGTCTAGCCCTTTAGCTTACATGTGCATCTGGGCCGCAGAAGTTCCAGCTTTCATGTCTGTCTGCCTCACACTGAGTTAGGCCTTCACATCTCACCTCAGATCATTTCAGATAGTCTCAAGGCATCTCAACTGCTCTTGTTATCCTAATTTTAAAAATCCTTTTGTATCATTCTACACTGTTTTGCCCTATCTCCAAGCATACATTTATAAAAAACTTAAAAGAATAAAACAAGAGAAAAAATAATAACTTATATCCTTGGAAAAAAAATCTTGTGATGTTTAATTTTATATTGAATTTTAATTGGCCATAGAATGTTCAGAGCTGGATAAACACTAATTTTCCCTGTGTCTATGAGGATCAAAGCATAGCAGATGGCCTTCCCCAATGAGAGTTTGAATCAGCCAACCCACTGATGCCAAGCACAGAACACAAAGGGCAGAAGTTTGAACAATGCTCCTTCCGTTTTACTGCTCAGCTTGAACACACTTCTTTTGCCATTCATGTTTCTGGTTCTCATGTCTTCATATACACATGGGCTCACAATCTCTAGTTCTCTGAACTACACCATGGGCTTTCCAGGAGCTGTAGTATGCAGGCAGCAAGTCTGAGACGTCTCAGTTTCTATTATCACATGAGTCAATATTCTATCCATTCTAATGAATCTCTGTTCTTTTCCCCTCCCATCCTCGCTCTCTCTCTCTCTCTCTAGATAGATAGATAGATGACAGTTAAATAAACAATTAGACTGTTGATTAAATGTATATATTTTAAGACTTACCAATTATTTATTTATTTATTTATTTATTTATTTATTTATTTATTTGATTATTTATTTAGAGGTACTAGAGATTGAACTCAGGACCTTGCACTTGCAGGGCAGTTACTTATGCTATCTTCCTAGCCCCCAAGACTTACCAATTTTAAATGAAACCAATAAAAACCTGATAAGTAATAAATTGCTAAGTTTGTCAAGGATTAGTAAAACCACTTTTATTCATGAAAAATGTATGAATTTGAGATCAATAAGAAATTTATAAAAATTTGGGCACATTTATTAGAAGAGATATCAGTGAAATATACATACGTATTTAAATCAATCTCTTTTTGTGTGTTTTTCTTTGGAAACAAAGTTTGAAAGGCAAAAATAGAATAATTTCTTCAAGAAGTTGTAGGAAGGAAATTAACATAATTGTAGACATACATAGAAATCCCTCCTCAAATTTTAGGCATTTTCTTTCAAAAGTTACACAGATGGAAGATATAAATACATCAAAGCATGGTTGAGATAAAATGTTAATCACAGCTCCTTAATGGGAGAAATTGTGGTTGCTAACATATCATTTATTTGTGGGAATAATTTTATACATAGGCCTATCAAGTTCTTAAAATATATTTCTTGTGACAGAAAAATACTAGGTGCAGATGGACAACAGATTTTTGCATACCAAGCTATTTGAAAGTTAAAAGACTTAAAAAACTAATTATTTTAATATTTGTACCAATAATGTTTATGAAAATTTTCATGTCTGCATCTTGTACTCTGAACAACTGCTCTGCAGACAGCTGCATTTTCTTAAGTATTTTGGCTGTCCTACTAACATGTTCTGAAACTTTCTCATTGTTATTTCTTATTAAAAGAAATAAAAATATATATATTTAGAATTTTTAAATTAAATTAAATTAAATTTTTTTCTTGTTTCAGAACTTTTGTTTGTTTGCTTAGTTAATTTTATGGCCAGTTCAGCCTGCCCTGAGGGCAGGGCTGGCGCAGCATGTGGTGCCAGGGATCAAACCGCTGTCCCTGCAGCCGCCAAAGCTTTCCTAAGCAGGCGCTTTAGACCACTGAGCCATCCTGCCGGGCCCCAAAATAAAATATTTTTAAAAAGTCTAAAAAATAATATTTTCTCTGTTGTTGGGTTGACTGGTGCTTAGTTATTGTACTTGTTTCATTTGAGATATTTCACACTATTACAATGACTTGATAAGTAGGAACACATAAGATGTTGCACACACAGTTCTGTCTTCTTGTTATACCTGAAATGTTTGCCTCAGCTCATAGATAAAGATGAATGATTCTATTTCTCTTATATTCTGGAAAAATAAGAGTATACCTCTTTTAATGTATTTCTATTCAAAGAAAGAAGCGAGAAATTATTTTCTTTCTTTCATTAAACTTTATCAAGAGACAGAGGTTTTTTTG
This sequence comes from Myocastor coypus, assembly GCA_004027025.1. NCBI lineage: Eukaryota > Metazoa > Chordata > Mammalia > Rodentia > Myocastoridae > Myocastor > Myocastor coypus. The sequence continues at coordinate 16,244 of PVJA010016974.1, read as the reverse complement.
TTTTTGTTTTTGTTTTTGTTTTTGTTTTTTTTTCCTGAGGTCCAGTTGTTCTACCAGCTGCAATTTATATTTGTAATCCAAGGAGAAATACATTTTTTTGTATCTAGCTGTTGTGGAATAGAGTTTTGTCTCTTGCAGAAAGTGAACTGCACTTCACTTCTGTGCCATTGAAAGGAACGCCAGAGCTACTGCTTATTGTGTTTGTTGTATGAAACTTCACATTATTTAAAAGAAATGGCTATTTCTTTTATACTTTTGATTAGATATAAAAAATGCACCAAAAATTTCCATGAGGTATTGGGTTCATCATACACTTCCTAGGGGTGTTAAAAACAAGTCAAAATGAATAGATCAAATGGTAAACTCCAAGGAAAATCTACTGGGTCAAAATTTTCCATGGGTCTCTCATGTTTCTGCACAGCATATAAGCAGTGTCTGAATTCCTTTGTTCTAGGTTTTCGATGGAAAGATGTTTGCATAATGTATAACCTAAGAAGACAGAGCTACTATCACTTGTCACACAAAAAGCAGGTTAAATTATTGTATAGTATAATATTCAGAATTTGTTTTTCTGAACAGAATATCAGATAGGTTTATAGCACTTTACATAATATTGAAATTTTTTAAGTTTAAGGTTACTCTTCTGAATACAGCGCACTGTGAAAGCATCCATATGTGCCAATTTTGTTATCTTTGTGAAATTTATAGTAGTAGCAATAAATGTAAATATTCAATGGCCTTACAACTTGCTCTACTGAATAATATTTCTTTTTTTATGTTATGCCCGGCTCAGTCCGCTCTGAGGGAGGGGCTGGCGCAGCATGTGGTGCTGGGGATTGAACCGCGGTCCTTGTGGTTGCCTAAGCTTGCTTAAGGAGATGCTTTAGACCACTGAGCCATCTTACCAGCTCATCTACTGAATAATATTTCCATTTATGACACAAAAATCTCATATTTTCTGAGACTATCTTTGAAAAAATTCATTTAATTGGTTTACAAGTAGGAGAAATCCTGCACCTTCAACAGTTCTGGACAGTACATATGAACTTCAGTTCTCAGAACAAATGTAAATATATTAGTATGCTAGAGTTGCCATTCTAGCATCCTGTTAGTGTAAACCTGATTGCTAATCAAGAACCTGAGAGCTGTAAATGATGAAAAATTCTATTACACATTTAATGATGACAAATATTTAATTGTTTTTTTACTTGAAAGAAATAATGAAGCTGAGAATAAAAGATAAGTTATAGTTTGTACAGCACATTTGTTTGAACATTTAAATTATTTCAGATCTAGATTATACTGTGTTCATATTGTCATCCAGAGTAATTCAAAGGGACAAATGGAAAAATTAATAGAAAAAAAAGGTAGTTATATTTAAGTGGATAAATTTTTACATTTTAAAGACATAGCCAGTAATCAAGTAACAAAGTTTGATATTTAGGATTTAAATTGAGAGAATAAATGTTCAAATACTGAGGTAACATAATACACCATTACAATAAATCCAAATCCAAGAGGCAACATCATATGAGACATGCAAATCCTTTGCACATTTCAATATAGCGCCAAATCACGCATATGTTCCAAGAAGCAAATAGATATGTGTTTTGTGTGTAATTGTGTGTGTGTGTGTGTGTGTGTGTGTGTGTGTGTGTGTATAAAACTGTTGGCACTATGCACTTGTAATTGGTTTTGAGGGTACACTTTATGTTTTTTACTTTTTTTATATATTTAGTACAGGATCCACAGGGTCTCACTACATAGATCAAACTCATGATGTCCCTCCTGTTTTCAGACTTCCAAGCACTGTGATTGCAGGTGGGCACCACCATGCCCAGTCTTAACTGGATCTCAGTGTGCCCTGCAGGCAGGACTGGCATGACATATGGTACCACGGATCAAACATTGGTCCCTGCATCTGCCTAAGTAGATTTAATTCTCTGAGGTATCTGGCCATCTTTGAGGATACACTTCAGATTATGTTCCAGATTTACGATATATTTTCACCCAGTTACATCATAAAATTAATCTTTAGTTTAGTCTATTCCTGGCTGCTGATACACATATTAAGGTAGGACAAGTTTCTCTCTCAGTGTTTACTGTAAGATAGAATTTTGAGGTGTATATTTGTGGGTAGTGTGTTGTTAATAAAAAGGGATTCTTTAAGTTTATGGAAGACATACTAGTTGAATCAATCTGAATTAAAAAAAAAAAACAATGTACAGAATGTTCGGCCTTACAAAGACAACTCACTGTTCATTCACTAACACAGATTAATCACAATCATCTTGCCAGGTACATGACTGAAACCTTTCTTTTTTTTTTTTTTTTTTTTTAGAATATAAGTTTTTTAATTTTTATAAATAACTTATCTTTTACAAAGATAGTTTACCCAGCTAAATCACAAAATCATCAACTCAAGATATTCAAATTACATTTTATTAATAAAACAAGTAAAAACTGATTTATCAATCTTCACATAGAACTGCAGATGAAGCTGAAAGACAAGGTCTATTTTTAGAACAAAATGTATCAAATATAAGGGCTTTGGGTTTTTGTCTAGTTACCTAGGATTGTCATATTTCTGTTCACATACATGATGCAAAGCCTGGCACCTAAGACTTTGACATTCACTGAGATCACCTGCAGTAATCCCTTTTCTTTAAGACACTATCACTTGCATACATTTTCACTGGGTGACGGTCTACACTATTTCCTATCTTTTGTTGTCTTTCAGCACTTCCCTTAGCCCCATTCTAAGCACTGCTATATAATTTCATAATTCTGATAATACATTAGTTTTTCAGTTTTTACCTTTGCTGTTGGCAGGTTGTGAACGTAACAGTGGAAATGGAGAATTGGTATATAATCTAAGAAGTGATGATATATAAGTGAATGAAAAAACATGATAATTTGTTTTTTCATATTATGACTTCTTAAAGATCTCTCATCATTTTTTAAAGTTATAACCTTATGAGATACAAAATTGATGGATAAATGTATCTTGTCACATCTCCTCAAATCTGAAGCACATTGGTAGAAAAAATTACTTTTGAGATCATATAGTCAACTACCTTGAAGTGCTTTGAGAAATTAATAAGAGTAGAACAAGCCTTCCTGTCTCAGAAGTAAGCAAGGAATTGTACATCTTTGGTGGACAATGTAGCTGCCCTAGTTCTTTCAATAGTAATAAAATCAATGTGAAGAACTGTCACAGAAAGAAATCACAAAACCAACCAGGCACCTGCAAACAATCACTATTTAAAAGAAGAATATTGTGACAAAGACATTTTGAGCAATATCATTATTAAAAAGAAAATATAGCTTATATGTTGCAATAAGACCTTTTCACATTCAGAACGAACCTTTACAAGAATAGATGTCATAAGTTGCGGAGCTAGCAAGACCTTCTATCCAATTGATGTGAAATGTTTGCCAGTTATTATTTCATCTTCATTTTTGATTTACGTGAAATAAATTGCAGTTGCTTCTTCTTTCATATGCATTTTTATTTTTTCATCTTTTCTTCCTCCTATATAAGTCAACTTAATATTATCTTCTCATTTCTGTAACTTTTGTGATTTGAAGTTTATCTCATATATAAAGCCTACTTCCTGCAAATGTAACTTTAGTTGGAGATACTATCTTTGTAATTGTGATGTAGTAAAGAATATAAGGCAGTGGTTCTCAACATTTCTCATGCCGTGACCGCACAATACACTTCCTCATGTTGCAGTGATCCCCAAACCAAAAAATAATTTTGGTGGCTACTTCAAAACTGTAATTTTGCTACAGTTATGATTTGGAATGGCTTTAGGCAGCCCCTGTGTTTTGGCCATTAGACCCCTGCCGGGGTCGTGAAACACAGGTGGAGAACCGCTGAATTGGCATAATGTGGAATTTAAATGCTTAATGTACTAATGTACTTATAAAATGATGGACATAAGCAGAAGGACATGTGATCAAGGAGCCAAAATTTAGAGTCATGCATTTACAGTTGAAACAATGGCAAGGATTGCTGACAACCACCAACAGCAAGAGGCAAGGGAAAAAGTTTTTCTTAGAGTCTTTAAAGTGAGTACAAACCTGCCAAATATTTGCTTAGATTTTTAGATTTTTAAAACTGTGAGAGCCCAGTGTTTTGATTTCTTAATCCAAATGTAGTAAGTGGTCTTTTGTTATGACAACACTGGAAACTAACAGGACATCTCTAAAATTATTGCTTTCTTCACTTTATTCCAATCTGCAGGCAAATAATTTAAAACAAATCTTAAGCATGATATACCTGAGTCAATGTAGCTACTGAAAAAGAAATACTTTGATCCTGTATATTAGGTGTTGATGCAGCTCTAGTTTTAGCTCTCCTCTGTTTTTTATCTATTCTAGCTTTATACTAATTTTAGTAATAAAGAAGTTTACAGTAGTCATTTGCTCCAAATCAAAACTGCTTTCGACCTTAGCTATGCCTTCTTTTAAAGTCTGTATATTTTAAAAGTAAATGTGTGTTGTTTTATAATTCTTGATTATATATTATTTTTATCTATTATAAATAGTCCTAATATCACATTCACATTTATTTATAAAATATTTTTAAAATAATGAATTAATATCTTGTCATACTGAGATTTACACAGATGTATTTCTAGCCCTTTACATTTTTGAGTTTTGAGACATGATCTACCAAAATTGCTCAGCATAACCTTGAATTTCTAAGTCTCTTGATGTAGACCCCTCAGTAGTTGGGACTGAATCAGGATTGAGTTGGAAAAGAAACCATATAGATCAAAAAATACCAAGGAAAATATAATTTTAAAATTATACTGTTCAAAAGGCTGCAAATATGGACCATAATAAAACATAGTCTATATAAGCTATCTCTGTACTCTATATATATTTTCTTTTGTCTTTTTGAGACAGGGTCTCACTATGGAGTTGAGGCTGGCCTTGAGCTGACTTTTGTAGGCCAGGCTGGTCTCGAACTCGCACCAATCCTCCTGCCTTAGCCTCCCAAGTGCTGGGATTACAGGCGTGAGCCACCACGCCCGGCTTGTACTCTATATTTTTAAATACTGAGTTTGTTTATACTTCACAATATGCTTTGTATTTATTACTTTTATTTATGCTCCTTGGACTTTTTTTTTGAAGCCCATCATACAAAAACCATTTAAAGAAATTATAAGATAATGGCTGGGCAGACAGCTCAGTCACATTAGCACCAGACTAGCAAGTGCAAGGCCCTGAGTTGAATCCCTGATGTTAAAAAAAAGAAAATATATGAGATAATAAATGAATAATTAAAAAGTTTGGTTGATAAATAAAGGCCAGAAATATGAGAGAAAGAAAGAAAAACAGACCCTAACTTCTTTGCAGAACACACTTCTTTTCCTATCATTAATAAATGCAGAACTTTGATACATTTTGCACTTGTCTGGACCAATCCTTTGTTCAGAGCACAAAGAATCTAGAAACCATGTCTAGGAAGAGAATCCAGCACCGTACAAACTGATGAATAGTTGAAATCATAGTGTGTAGCCTTTACAGATTATCGATGAGATTTGTGGCATGCCCCTCCCAAGACATAACTGGAAAAGACCAAATATGCCTTTGTACAGCAAAGATTATTTTGAGCTAGTTATTTTTATTAACTGTAGGTGTGGGAGAAAATCTGAAAATAAAAGTGGATATTTCAGGAGAGTAAGATACCCAATGGCTAGAGAATATATAGCCAAAGATACCTCATAAATCTTGCCTTTATTTTTCAGAAATTTAACAATATATATCCTCTTTGTCGGTTTTTTTTTTTTTTGAAACAGGGTCTCACTATGCAGTTGAGGCTGGCCTTGACCTCACTTTTGTAGCCCAGGCTGGTCTTGAACTCACACTGATCCTCCTGCCTCAGCCTCTTTAGTGCTGGGATTACAGGCGTGTGCCACCACGACCAGCTCTATATATCCTCTTAATTGCAACTTTCTTCATATCCTTCACTCTGCTTCATAAAGCACATTGTTTAAGCCTGAAGTCTAAAAGAACTATGTCCTTGTCAGATACAAAAGTTACATATTTTGTTATATAGGTCATGCTTTATATTGGCCTTAATCACCCTGCAGAAAAATCTGATCATGAGGCACAAATACTAAAGCCAGATTAGTATGCTGAGCAGGAAAGGGATCAAGTCAACAGCTTCTGATATTGCCAGTTCTGTCGATAATCCACTACTATTATGGAATATTGGACTATGTATACAACTACTTTCCGTGGTACCAATAGTGTGTAGATAAGCTGTTATGTCTGCATCTTGTACTGTAATAACTACTATGAAGACAACAATATGCACTGTATTAAAAACTTAAATTAAAAATGAAGTAAAATGAAATCAAGTGAAAAGAAAATAAAAATAAAAGAACTGTGTGGTATGTTTTACAGAGAGTTCATCTCTATATTTTTAATATGTGTATAGCAGGTGTTATTAAATTTATTTGTATGTGTTTCCATTAACTTGTCTTTTGTTATGGGTAGCTGAAACTTAAATACAATATTAGAGTATGGAGAAAATTTAAAAGTAATCCTTGATCAATGGATAAATGAATAAATAGAATATACTTTTGCCATTTAGTAATATAAAAGAATGATTTTTTGATATACATGACAAAATACATGCATTGGAAGAATGTGGTCATTGGAAGAAGCCAAAACATCACACACACATACACACATGATTTTATTTATGTATGTATTTAGAAAGGGAAAATAATCTGTGATATAGAAATCACAAAAGATATTAGCTGAATGAAGTGTAAGAGTTGACTGCCTGGAGCATGAGTGAAAGTTTTGGTATGGTGGGAAAGTTTCATATTTGGAATAAAACATTAATCAAACTGATATTTCAGTACTTTCAAAAACTCCTTAGTTGTATCCATACAATTAATGAACATAATGCACGTGAATAATACTATAATGAGGGGCCAGGGAGACAGCTCAGCAGCTTAAGTGTCTGTCTTGACAAGAATAAGGCCCTGAGTTTGATCTCATATACCACTGCAAAAAAAATACTGTGATGAATTTATTTTGTTTAACAAATAAACTTACATAATGTATCTATTTAAGTCTAACAATTTATGATTATAACTTTCATGTCAATATCTAATTAAAACCAAAAATATGGAAAAAAGAAGATAGAGATGTGATATGTCCATATATTGGCTACAGCTTCCAACAACAAATATCATGTATAAATTAAAAAATAAAAATATATTGTCCCACAATTTTGTATGCAAAAATCTGAGATCAAGGTACCAACAGCGTCATACTCTCACAGAAATTTCTAGGAAAGTATCTGTTCCAAGTTTCTGTAGAAGCTTCTAAAAATCTCTTGGCTTGAGGTAAAATAATTCTAATTGTCTTATGTTCTTCTTTTTGCTTGATAATCTTCATAAGCAAATCAGTCATATTCAATTGCAGGACTGCCTGAATATGATTTTATCTTTCTAGTCACACTTACTAAGCCATATTTGTAAAGAAAGTGACGACCTGAGGTACTTGGAACTAGGAATAGCATTCCAACATATGAATTTTTTTCTGAAAGATAAAATTAAATTTTTGCTATATTTTAAAGTAGCCCATTTTAGTCCAAAAATAAGCTTTTGAAAATTATGCCACCATTTGTAAACATAATACTTATGGTTTTTTCTATTTTTTTTTTCTTTTTTCCTTTTGTTGTACCAGGGATTGAACTCAAGGCCTTATGCTTGTCAGGCAGGCACTTACATAGCTGAGCAATCTCCCCAGCCCCACACTTATGCTTTTCAATAAAATCACTTTAATATATGCACACACATCCAATGTGTGTATATGTTAGAGTTATTTTTCTTATCATTGGGACAAAATACACATATAGCTAAAATGATGAATTCATTTTGGCTCATATTTCAGTCTGTATTTTGTCTGGCTCTAAAATAGGACATTATTATACAGGGGCATGGCAGGAGAGAAATAACTGGTTATCTCATGTTAAGCAGAAAGAAAAGGGAGGAGCTCAAGAAGGAGATAAAAGTTTCCTAGCCACACCAAGAGAGAAACTGTCTGGTCACATCACTGTCTCTGATCAGACCTTACCATCCAACATCAAGCCAACTAAAGCCGTGGAAACAATCCAATCTTCTTCTAAACACATGAGATTTGGAGAGGCATTTTAACATTCTACCCCTGGTATTTTATACAAAATGCATTTAATTTACAGACCTTTTAATACAAATAATCACTACTGAAAAGTGCATGTCCAACGTCTGGTATGTTCTCATCTCTGAGATTTAAGACAAATATTTTTGCTGTTATCTCCTCTAAAAACAGGAAGTTAAACACTACGAACACATAGTGACATAATGTAAACAGTCCCATTATAAAAGGGAGGAAGAGAATAGAAAAGAATGGAACAAATGCAAGATTGAAACCCAGAAGTCCAACCATTAAATCCTGTAGCTCCATGTTCAGTAGCTAGGGAAACTAGATTTTTTGTGAGATCTGAAGTTCAAATGCTTTGAATGGTCCTGCCCCTAAGATATTAATAATTATAATATCCATTGTTCATCTCTTGGGCAGTTTTGGGCACCGCTGTAGCACCCCTCATATGTATCATGTTACTGATTTCTCCAAATTCCTGAGATATACACTATATTCTTAGCCTTATTCTCACAGCTTTAAACAATACTTTCTCGGGGCACAATACCCTGATTCTAAGATCTGAGTAGTTTTCCTGATCCTGTAGCTCTTGCATTCTGTATTCCAATTGAACCAGCACCGCATATATGACACCAAGTTCTGCTGTCTATTTACGTTGCAACTGGATGCATGTCTATGCAGGCCTCCAAGTGCTAGGACAACTGCCTAATGTGTAAAAAATAACCAAACAAACAAACAAGTATACAAAGTTTCTAGGCACTTTTTCTCTCAAGCAGTGTGCATTGGTCCTCTTCTAAAACCAGAATCATTTAACCTTTTCAGGATGAATGGGGTTTGTTTTTTCTGTTCCCAGAATGCTTTTAAGGCAGCCCTCATATAGGACCAATAAATTTACTTGTCTTCGTTATAGTGCTACTTTTTCCAGCGCCCAAACTGTCCTCTCCTACAACTTTATAGGACCCATCTTTGCTGGAATGTTCTTCCATGTGAAACTTTACAATTCATGCAGTTGTGCCTTTCACGCTTGATTATCAATGTAGATCTGACTAAAACCTTCCAACACTACCTATTGCAAAGCACGAATATTATTTGGCTTCGAAATTGTCTGTGTGGATCAATTAATCCACTAACCTTCTCTCAGTCTCACAGAAAGGCTCAGGACAGGAACAAAATGTGGATAAATTGTCATAGAAACAATAACATACATGGCCTGGAGTTTAACTATTAATGAAGTCCTTCTTTCTAACTGAAAATTTCTAAGCCTGACCTTTACTGTGACATTTCTAACATCTTTTCCATCTGTATGGGCTTCATTTATATTATCATTCTGGCCTTCTGAGCACTGAAAAGAATTTTCCATCATACCAAATTTACATCATCCTAATGATTCTCCAGCCAGCATCTCCAAATCTTTCACATATTCAATAAATTGGATTTAAGAACATCTGTACTATGGTGTGAAATACAATCACAGCAGCACTCAAACTCTCATTGCCAAAATCTGTATCTGTTAGGACTCATTACAGGATGTAGTATGTAAGATAAGACACATACATGACTATGCACAAGATTTAGTAAGAAGGCATACAATTGTTGCCTTCAGAAGTAGGGGTAAAACATACCAAATTCACATCAGGATATTGGAGGGCCAGAAGATCCCGTTGGAAGTGGAAGGTGTAGCACTCACTGACAAAACGAGTACAAGTTTTTGTCAGAAAGCTGAAGGTTTTGTCTGCATTAGAAGGCTGAAGAGTCAGGGGAATCCTGAAGAAACTAGAGATGAGTATCCAAAGAAGATAGTGAAAACTAGAGCTTCTCTAAGGTAAAAGGAGGTACTTTCTTTTTTATTGCATTCAGCAATTATTGCTATAAGCAATTTGGTTGTTAATCTGCCCAAGCATATTTCTTATAACCACCCATACACTCACGCTCTCTTCATCTTGCAACTTGTCTTTCAATCATTCAAACATGCCAAATTTTTACTAATGTGCTAGGCAATTCTTTCACAAATCATTTTGACATATCATAATCAGTGATTACATTATATAAATAAAGATTCTCATATATTTGAATATATCTGTTCATTTATAATCACAATTCTTCATATATAATTAACATCATAACTTTTCTTGCTTTTCTTTTTTGCAGTGTGACTATAAACTTGTAGAATGATAAACTAACTGAATCTTAAGAATTGATTTAACATTCTCAGACATTCATTTTTACACATTTCACATAGAGTAACAATGCTTGATGTTGTTAAATGGCATCTGTAAGTTCTTTCACCCTGTGGAAATGAACTGTACAGTAGATCTATTGTACCACTGCTTGAATGAAATGCTACAAATATCTATAACTCTTATTGATACAATAGAAATGCTTGATTTTAGACACTGCATCACTAAAGAAGAAAGTTTGGAATGTTATTTCCCTGAATCTAAGAAATCATATCTCATAAAACAGTAACTCTATTCTCCTAAAATCAATTCGGACTATCTTTTGTCATAATACTTCTAAACACAGAACAAAGATGAGCCTTATTTCATGGGAAAACAACAGCTGAGATAGAACATATTTTCAAAAAATATTGCAGCCTAAGGTACTGCCACCTGCACACAAAAAGAACCACTTTTCTGAAAAATTCCCAATATACTGATTGGCTATTCCAGTTTGGAAAACTAGACACACAGGATTTATTTTGGATAATCGTGCCCTCTCCACTTTTGTATGTCTCCGTACAGGACATTGCACCCTGACAGCTAATTTTGCCAGCATGCCCAGAGTCTAGTGAGCAGAAATCTGCTACCACATAAATGGATCACAAATTTTTCTTTATTTCTTTTATGTTGTGCAGCATAGTGGTTAACTGAAGCCTAGAGCAACGAGAAGATTAGGGACTCCAGGTGTATCAGTGAGGGTGAGGAACAGCAGTGTTCCTCCTGATCTACTCAGCAGTGTTAGAGAGGAGAGGGACATGGGATTGAGATTAGAGCTACAATGGGGTAAGAATAAGTACGAATTCAGGACTAGGGAGATAGCTCGATGGTCTAAGTGCCTGTCTGATGATACCACATGCTGTCCTAGCCCTAATGTCATGGCAGTCACTGAAACTGAGTATGGTGGCAAATGCCCATAATCCCAGTGCTAGAGAATCTGAGGCAGCAGGATCGCTATGACTTTGAACTTCTCAGTAAGACCCTGTGACAAATACATAAATAAATAAAATACTTTTTTAAAGAAGAGCCATATCCTCCCCCTCCCCAGGGCATGCTGAGCTGGCAGTGGAGTGCAGTCATGGTGACACTTGTCTGTAATCTCAGCTGCTGGGGAGAGTAACAACAGGAGTATCACTATGAGTATAAACTGGGTAGTGAGATCCTGTACAAAGAAAAACAACAACAACAACAATAAAAAGAGAAGATGTCCTAAATCCCTGATCTGCTTCCAACAGCCTGAGAGAGGACAGAGAATTGGAATACAAGCAGCCTTTGGCTGTTTCCATAGTGATGGCAGGTACAATGTGTTCATCAACAGCACGAAACCTGCCTTGCTCCAAGCATCATGAAAAAACAAAGACATGTACCAGTAGAATTGAACAGTACAGGCAATGAAAGGACCATGACAGGCAAATTGTCATTGACTGGTATTAATCTAGAGTTGTCTCTGTCTCAGGTTGCCACAACCACTGAGACAGTGACACACAGAGAGAGGAGGGATGGATGTGAGCAAGCCTCTATGTGACAACCAGAAAGTTGCTGGCTAAAAACTATAGTACCAATCCCCTTACCTAGAAATCAAACTCAAAACCATCCCCAGCACTAATACTACTGGAGAAATCATGAGATTATTTAGCATAGACTGCGCTCTCAAACTGGACACTTCAACAGAGCTGTGGACATGAGACGAATTTTATTGTTTGTTGTTTGTTTATTTTATTTTATTTTTTCTGTCTGTTATTGTTTTTAGGTTTCTAATTTTGTTTGTTTTATTCTTTTTCCACTTTCTCTTTAACTTTTCTTGATTTTATGATATTTTCATATACATGAACATTATCTCTAGTCTTCCTGAGTTGTTTCAATATTCTTTTGCTTTTTCCTACATTCTCTCTCTCTTAACATCTTCTGTAAAGATTAGTTCTTTTTCCCATCTTGCAAGATTATGGGTGAAAATACTGAGAAGTCAGACATTGAAGAGAGGAAATGTGAAGCCAGGAAAGCTGCTGCCAGTGGTACTGGTAAAAAAAAAAGTAATGTGAAGAAATCAAAAAAGTCCAAGAAGGGGCAGTCGCACTGCAACCAAAATCCTGTCCTGGTTACAGGAATTGCTAGATACTCCTGATTTGCCATGTATTCCAGAAAGTCTTTGTACAAGAGAAAATGCACAGCTGATAAATCAAAGGTTGAAAAGAAAAAGAAGGAGAAATTCTTGCTTCGGTCACAAAACCAAGTGGTGGGGACAAGAACGGGGGTACCCATGTGCTTAAGCTTCGGAAAATGACTAGATACTACCCATTGAAGATGTGCCCTGAAAGCTCTTGAGCCAGGGCAAGAAACTCTTCAGTCAATATATGAGGAAACTTCGACCCCGCATCATTCCTAGCACAATCTTGATCATCCCCACTGGACATTGCAAAGGCAGGAGAGTGGTCTTCCAGTTGGACGTGGCTTGCTACTTGTGACTGGGCCTCTTAGCCTTAATCATGTCCCTCTATGAAGAACACACCACAAGTTTGTCATTGCCACCTCTATAAAAATTGATATCAGCAAAGCAAAACTCCCCAAACACCTCATTGATGCTTACTTCAAGAAGAAGAAGAAGCTGTGGAAACCCAGACACCAGAAGGGCAAGGTCTTTGACAATGAGAAAGAGAAATACCACACTTCAGAGCAGTGCAAGGTGGATCAGAAAGCGGCGGACTCACGGATTTTAGCAAAAATAAAAGCTATTGCTCAGATCCGGGGCTACCTGCAATCCATATTTGCCCTGGCAAATGGAGTTTATCAACATAAATTAGTGTTCTAAATTTCTTACTAAGAACCTAATTAAATAACTGATACATTTAAAACAACACTGAAAACTTCTATAGACTTCTGAAGGCTGTATGATCAACCTGTCTTTTAGCTTTGCTTCTACCATATTTCTCTTCTTTTATTGCTGTATATTTTCACTAAGCCTCTTAAACCACCCCTCCTCAGGGTAGAATCACTCTAGTAGAAAACTAACTGCATACAAGTTCCTAGTTTATGTTGAGTTTTGTCAGATAATTGTAAATTTTACTTCTATAATTCAAGTAGCAAATCAATAGATAACACTATGCCAGTTTCCATATTGTGCTTGATTTTATTGACATTGTTAATTGAACATCTTTTATTAAGCTGTCATCAGTGTTGTAATCAGGTGTTGTCCTTTGTATGAGAAAACTGTAATTGTTTTGGGTCATAATAATTACCACAGTCTAATACTAAAGACTCAGTTGCTGAACCAAATAGGTACCAACTTCTTATTCATAACCAATTGACAAAATAGGATCTTAGGGGACAAACAAAGTAAAGAACAATCTGTACCTAGAACATGCTCTGAGAAATAGATAATTCCTAGAGAAGCCTTGATACTAGTGCTAAAAAAGTACCATGACAAATATACATATTTCAAATCAGAAAACAAATTAAATTTAAAAATAGAAAGTGACTAAACACAGAAACCAAGTGGAGCTCCAGTTCTCCAGTCCATGTAGGACAAGTCAAAGAGATGATTCTATACAGGAAACCATAACCTGCATACCTCAATTTTCTGAAAAGGTAGAAGCAGAATTTTAAAAAAATAGAGTAATGAGGCTATAGAAGAAAACATAACAAATAAATATTCAGGTAAAATACAAAAAGATGCTTAGCATAATAAAGGACTTGCTCAGTAAATCCAGAATAGATAGACATAAAAAACAATAGCAAAGATTAGAAAAATGATAGAAACCATAAAAGAGCAACATGGGAAACAAATGGTATCCATGAAACAAAACCAAGTATATATCCAGGAGATTAAAAATTCCATTGAAAGTATATACGCCTAGTCCAATATTCCAACAACCCAGTAATGGGTTATTGACAGAACTGGAAATGTCAGAAGCTGGTGACTTAAGCCTTTTACAGCTCAGCATACTCATCTAACTTTACTTTTTATGTCCCGTGGTTAAACTTTTCTGCTGGGTGGTTAAGGGCAAGACCTATGTATACAGCTACTTTCTCTTAGTTCAATGAGAAGAAATTTTTGTACCAATAGTGATTAGAAAAATTATCATGTACTCGAATAACTACTGTAAATACAAGAATATATCTTATATTAATTATTGTGGCTATACTACTAATGTGTTTTGAAACTGTTTCATTGTTATTTCTTATTAAAAGTAATAATAATGAAAAAGAAAGTATATACACCTGTTATGGTTGGTGTCTAGTTGGTCTCCCCAAAGCCTCATGCAGACATGGGGCAGCTTCTGGAGTTTGTGATTGATTATTTTTTGTGTGGATGTTGCACGTACCCTGGAGGAGGTACTTTGCATTACAATGTAAGAAGGAATATGAGGCGAGCTAGCTATCTGAGCTGATGCCACTCCGTTTTTCTCTGCTCTTTGCCACTCACCATGAAAGGTTGCTTTCCTCCATGTGCTATTCTATCTTGGAGCCAGCTGTGTATGGACTGAAACTGTGAGCTACATAAACCTTTCCTTCCTTCATTTTTTTTCAAAATAAGGATAAATTTTATTTTTAATATCCTGTGTGTATTTTTTTTTTTTTGTCTTTTGAGACAGGGTCTCGCTATGCAGTTGAGGCTGGCCTTGAGCTCACTTTTGTAGCCCAGGCTGGTCTCGAACTTGCACCGTTCCTCCTGCCTCAGCCTCCCGAGTGCTGGGATTACAAGCGTGCGCCACCACGCCCGGCTCTCCTGTGTGTATTAATAGACATAGAATGCAAATTTCTTTTTGAAAAATATTTGCCATTCCCCTTTATTGATAATGTAACTGACATTTATCTTATACATTTTCATTATTTGAAGATTTAATGAAAATTATTAAGCTACAGTGTGCACCAGAAATGAAAATGTACAAAAAAGTTTTAGAAATACACGTATTTCTGGGTTGGCAAGATATTTCAGTGGTCTCAAGCGCCTGCTTAGGGAAGTTTAGGCAACTTCAGGGCCCGTGGTACAATCTCTGGTACCAAATGCTGTGCCAGCCCCACCCCCTGGGCAGGCTGAGCTGGCTATAACATAAATAAATAAAGTTTAAAAAAGGGAGAGAAAGACTTGCTCTGTGTCAAAAAAGAAAGAAAAAAGAAATACATGTATTTCTACCTTATAGTACTCTTTATATAAAAAAAAATCATACGATGGTATATATTTTTAAAATAAAAGATGTTGAAAATGAAATTAGTACATCAAATTTCTCCACAACTGTGACAAGACAGCTCTTATTTGAAAGAAAAATAAAAACTGATGTAGAAGTAACTTTTCAACTTAGTTTTCTAGTATCTTAAAGATCACATAGGGGCCAGGAACATAGCACAGTGGCACAAGTGCCTACTTATTACAAGTGCAAAGTCCAGTGTTCGAGTCCTGATACCAAGGATACTTTTTTTTTAGTGGTACCAGAGATAGAACTCCGGAACTTGCACTTACCAGGCAGGAACCTATACCACTGAGCTATATCCCTGTCTCCACAATTCCCAGTAACAAAGAAAACCCAGATAATCAGTTTTACACATCACTATTTTTAAATAGAGAACTTTGTTCTTTTCCTACTTCTGTCATGTCATAAACCATGAAAGTGGTTAAATTTAAACAATAAAAATATTAAATTTAAAAAAAAAACATGAAAGTGCTCTAAATACAGGAAGTGGAATTTATACACACACACACGCATATATATATATATATATATATATATATATATATATATATATATATTTGTTTATTTATTTTTGCGGTACCAGGGATTGAACTCAGGCCCATGCACTTGGTAGGCAAGCGCTTATTCTACTGAGCTATCTCTCCAGCCCCTGGAATTTTACATA